>VXAA01000967.1:395432-446330 GCA_013399115.1 Anseranas semipalmata | reverse complement strand
CGCGGAAGCAGGGCCAGAAGAGCAAGGAGACCGACCGGCAGCAGGTGAGGGGCCGCCGGAGCGGGAGCGGGAGCCGCGGTGTCGTCCCCGTGCCCGCGCGGGGCTGCCTCTGTGCCGGGCGCTCGTGGGGCTCGTGCCGGGGCTCCGGGCCTGAGGGTGCCGGCGGAGCGCCGGTGGCGGAGTGCGCGCGGGGAGGCCGGAAGGGAGGTGACAAAACCGTGCTTTGTCTCTGCCAGAGAGCCGTCGTGCGCATGGATGAGCGCAGGGAAGAGCAAATCGTGCAGCTGTTGAACACTGTCCAGACTAAAACTGAGAAGGAGCAAGAAGCCATGTCCTGGTGGTCTGGGGATGAAGAAGGGTAAAGAGAAACGATTACTAATGCTTTCGTTTACTTCGAACTAAGCGTCATACAAGCTGGCAGGAGATCCACCGGGAGATACCTTACTTTTAGTGATTGAACTGGGTTGATAAATGTGCTCTGTTCTTGCCCCAGGTAGATAGCCGTACTGGAAGGGTTAGGTGTAACCATTGCTGCAAAGCTCTCTTCCAGATTATTGTTGAGTTTGGAGTGTTAAATTTGTACTTAAAATCACAAAACCCTTTAATTGGTCTCCAGGCCTACTACAGTAGATGCATGGAAGTGCTAAGCTCCCGTGGCCTCTGGAAGTACTCCTCCAGTGGTGGCATTTGACTTCCCTTTTCTGGTGTTCTGCAGGGTTGGAATGTTTTCTCAGCTTCGGTGAAATAGGGTCCATTCTTAGCGCTTTTTCTTGAAGGACTTTAAGTGTTAGCAGTGAAATGGGGGGTCACACGTGCTGCTGCCAGTACAGTGGTGTGATGTGTTTGGGTTTTGCTGACAGATCCGGTTACGGCCGTGGTTCTGACAGCACGCTAAGCAGTAGTTCTCTGGAGATGTTCTGTTGCTTTGTTAGCTTTGTTTGATGCAAAAGAATGCGTTACATTTGTAGATCCTGTTGTAAAATTTTTGATGACTGGTAGTTTTCAGACTTGAATTGTTTTCATGATATATGCCATATTCTCTTCAGCTTAGGGGTCAAGTAACTAGTGGATGTAATGTCTCAAAAACAGATTTAAGATTTGCCTGCAGTGGTTCAGTGTACTTTTCTCAGTGGCCAAGCATCTACTGGATAATCTTTGAAGTTTCTGTTCCTTGCACTTATTTCAGACATACTCCAGAACAGCCCGCAAAAGTGAAACCAGATGCTGAAAAAGCTCCTGTAAAACAGAGACCTATCTTGGAAAAAACATTTCTTGATCGGGATGTGGAATATCTCTTTGAAAAAAATGATCAAGATACAGACTTAGATGAGCAACTTAAAGAAGATTTAAGAAAGAAGAAATCCGATCCTAGATATATTGAAATGCAGGTACATTCCCAAGTGTTAAGGAGAAAGCTTTTGATTTTTATTTCCATATAAATTAAACTAACCAGAAAACATAACTTCTTGTAATTTATTTACTGGGAAGTTGTCAAGATATTACTTTAGCAGAAAAATTGCCATCAGAATTTACAAAATGTATACCTGCCCATGGGACAGTGCTTAAAAAACAGACTGTCAGTGATAATTTCTGATTGTTTAAAATCCAAAATTTTAAGCATACACATTGTTTAGTTGGGTGGGATTCTTGGTTCTCTTCTTTTTTAAGAAAAAAAAAAAGATTTTATCCTTGCATTTGTGTATAAAATTAAAAGTAGGACAATAAGCTCTGAAGGAATACCTCTTAAATGCAGTTCAGGTTATTCTAATGGCCGTATTTATAGCTGTCCAAGGAAATGGTTTTAGCATCTATCAAATGGGAGAACCACTGTTTGAGACCTAGTCTTTCAGCTGCATATACATACCTCTTTGTGTACTGAACTGTTGGTTTTAAATATTTTTGCTAAATTTAATGAAATAGAAAACATGCGTGGAATTTATTTCTAGTGGGCCTGTTCAGTCTTAGCTGAGCAGTTTGTCATGTTATTTCTCAGTTTAGTCTAGACTGTAGGTGAAATCTGTTATATTACTTCCGTCTTGAAAAGGTGTTTAAAAATATTTACTGTTACTTTCTCTTTTCTCAGAGATTCCGAGAGAAACTCCCTTCATATGGGATGAGACAGGTATGTGTATATTTAATTTGAAAGAGAATGCATTTCTGTTGTAAAGTAGGAGAAAAACTTTGTGCAACATGGACTAACAGGAAACCTTTGTTGCCTTTTATGAAGGTGCCTTCAAAACTTTGGTTTCACTTCTTTCCAGAAAGTGTCTCAAGTTCATTGCTTCACAATAATGCAGGAAGTTATTCTGGGGTTATATACAGTTTTATCAGTAAGGGTGGCATTATTCATGGAAATTGTTTTGGATGCTAAATACAACACTTCTAAAATCTGTTCTTGACCATAATACTTGCAAATGTTTTCTTTGTTTGGAAACAGGAACTTGTAAACCTTATAAACAATAATCGAGTAACTGTGATAAGTGGTGAAACTGGTTGTGGAAAGACTACGCAAGTTACACAGTTCATCTTGGATGATTACATAGAGCGAGGAAAAGGGTCTACATGCAGGATTGTTTGTACTCAACCTAGGAGGATCAGTGCTATCTCAGTAAGTGCCACTTCGACAAACTGAGTAACTTATTTCTTATGGTTATGTTTTGTTTTTTTTTTTTCCTTTTGGTTGTTCCTTCCCCCCATAACTCTGAGATAAAATTACTGTCTTAGAATCTTTGAATGAAAATAGATTTCTTACTGTGCATAAGCTACAGGACAAGTTTATTCTGAGTTTACAATCTGGTAGATTATTTGAAGTTAAGATCTGGAAAAAATCCAAATCATACTGTGCACCTCTGAAAGAAACTGATCTACTTTCAGATCTTGTCATATTAAATTTAAAGCTCGAGTTTAGCATTCAGCCTGTAGTGGACAGTAAAGATTGCTTTGTGTATTCATTTTCAGTCTCAATAGACTCTATTGCAAATAACAATTTTATTAATATACACTAATTTGACACTTCATCAGTTTTGGTAGTGGTTAGAGTATTGGCACTGTATTCCTCCTTTTTCCCTGAATTTAATCATAGTTTATATTGGTGATTTTAATGGACTTGGGCAGTGCAAATGTGAATTAAGATAAGCGGTAATGTTGTATCAGGCCCTTTAGAAGTATATTAATGAGGAAGAAAGAATTTGGCTTTTCAGTACACAGTTACTAGTTAACAGTGCACAGTGCATAGTTAAGTATCAAGTGATTATAGAAACTTACTTCCCATGAGGAAAAGCTCACTGTACTGAAAGGGATGGTGCATTCTGGAAGAGTGTACTGCTAATACCTAAATGGTTATGTTTCCCTAAAATATGTCTTGGGTTGCCAACTTGTTTTTGAGATGCTGACAAGAAACACTGCTCTTAATGGAGGAGAAAAGGTGGTTTTCAGGCCGTTTGTTGTTGTTGTTTACGTTACATCTTGGTTCTCTGTGTTTCCTACTGATGAATAGCTAAATCGTAGATCAGCCTTGTGTGTTTTTTTTTTCAATGCATGTATTTTTTTTTTTTTACTGTATTGTGTTTTTTTGTTGTTTTTTTAAAGGTGGCTGAGAGAGTTGCTGCTGAAAGGGCAGAAGCATGTGGTAATGGTAAGAGTACAGGATACCAGATTCGTCTGCAGAGGTAAGAGAGGCTCTCTTGATGGTTTTTGTTCCTTCATGTAAAGTGGTATCTGTTCAAGCAACAAGAAATCGAGAAGCAGTTCTTAACACAGACAAGTGCTTTTATTCTCAAACTTTTTCCAAAAAGAATTCCTCTGAATAGCTGGTATAGGGAATGAAGTTTTTGAAAATTAGCAAAAAGTTTGAGTGTGGTTATTATATTCTGTGTAGCATGTAAATGAGTGATTTGAGGTTGATATGCTAAGTCTTTTCTGAACTTGAAGCCGTGCAGGATTGGTTAGTACCAAGCTGTACTTTCTCTATTAAGTCTTTTTTTTCAGCTCTTCTAAAAGGCTCTGCTATAGATAGAGGTTAAAACTGATGTCCCTAATCCATGAATCTCAAGGAAAAATTGAAATGCTAAAGGAGAGAATGCTATAAGCCATATTTCTGGGTAAAATTATATGTTTGCTACACGTACCTAATGAGTAATTCCATTAAGGTTGGGTAATAAAATTAGGCTCATTGACAAGAGTTCGTAGACCTAGTGCCATAGAACAACAGTTACTACATTTGGAGTGATCTGTAACTTGAAAAAGTTACCTGGGACGTTACCAGCAAACAACGAAACTTCACTTACTATTGATGGGAAAAACTGCTGGTGAGAGATGACAGCTCAGTCCTTCTAGCATTTTATTTGAAGCTCTAGTTTATAGAATCTCATTTAAATTTTTCTTTAATGTTTAATCAAGAACATTACAGTGCTGTGTATTTCACAGAATCACAGAATGTTAGGGATTGGAAGGGACCTTGTGAGATCATCTAGTCGAATCCCCCTGCCGGAGCAGGAACACCTAGATCAGGTCACACGGGAACGCGTCCAAGCGGGTTTTGAATGTCTCTAGAGAAGGAGACCCCACAACCTCTCTGGGCAGCCTGTTCAGTGCTCTGTCACCCTCACCGTGAAGAAGTTTCTTCTCATATTTAAGTGGAACCTCCTATGTTCCAGCTTGCACCCATTGCCCCTTGTCTTGACATCATTGGATGTCACTGAGAAGAGCCTGGCTCCATCCTCCCGATACTCACCCTTTACATATTTATAAACATAATGGGGTCACCCCTCAGTCTCCTCTTCTCCAAGCTAAAGAGACCCAACTCCCTCAGCCTTTCGTCATAAGGGAGATGCTCCACTCCCTTAATCATCTCTGTGGCTCTGCGCTGGACTCTCTCAAGCAGTTCCCTGTCCTTCTTGAACTGAGGGGCCCAGAACTGGACACAATATTCCAGATGTGGTCTCACCAGGGCGGAGTAGAGGGGAAGGAGAACCTCTCTTGACCTACTAACTGCACCCCTTCTAATACACCTGAGGATGCCATTGGCCTTCTTGGCCACAAGGGCACAGTGCTGGCTCATGGTCATCCTGCTGTCCACCAGGACCCCCAGGTCCCTTTCCCCTACGCTGCTCTCCAACAGGTCAGTCCCCAACTTACCTGGAGCCTCTAGGTACTCTACTGGTACCTTTAGCCTCCAGCTGTCATCTGTGCTGAGTTTAGATAGCTGCAAGAATTTGGGGTCAGCAGATCAATGTAGAAATGATGAGAAATGAAGTCAGAGGTTCTGTCAGACTACAAGTAGTATTAAGAAGAGAACTTAAGACTTCTTTATGTATCTCTTTCAGTCGGTTACCAAGGAAACAAGGTTCAATTTTATACTGTACCACAGGAATTGTCCTCCAGTGGCTCCAGTCAGATAAGTAAGTTTTCCTATTTAGTAAGAAACTGAATACAATTATCAAATGACTCAACTAATGAGCTGTTTCTGTTAGTCTCTGCTCTGTTTTTTATTTTGCTAAAGCAAATGTTTACTTTTTGCTCTTCTATTTTAGGCATTTGTCCAGCATTAGTCATGTAGTCCTTGATGAAATTCATGAAAGAAATCTTCAATCAGATGTTTTAATGAGCATTATTAAAGATCTTTTGAATGTTCGTTTGGATCTGAAAGTAATATTAATGAGTGCTACTTTAAATGCAGAGAAGTTTTCAGAATATTTTGGTAGGTGAAATGCTTCCTATGAATGTTGCTTCTAAGTAATTTAGGCTTCTATGGCATAATGCAGTTCTCAAATTTTAGGATTGATTTTTATTAAAAGAATTAATGACTTTTATTTTTTTTTGCAAATAGTTGCCAGCTGCTGGAGATATTTATTCCCTTAATTTTATCTCATCATGAGCATATGCTGCTTCTGTATTTGTTATTCAGACATATTGTGGAAACATTATCTCCAGAGTATTTTCATATCAAATATTTACTAATATTTACCATATTTTAGGAGTCATGGTGTGAGTGGGCAAACAGAGTGAAGCCTTTAGTTCTTCATTCTTCAAGTGTTATCCTGTAACTGGAAACAGATGAACATGCTGAAGTACAGCATACTACTTGCTACCTATGCTTTCTTTGTTCGGTCACTTTAGTTGGAATTGGATTTGACATCTTCCATGAAAATTTAAGGGGGGAAAAAAAAACTATAGACTTGAAAACTATATTGCAAAAACAGTGAAGAGTGTTTATTGACTCTATTATTTCAGTAAAGTATTTTATTTGTTATTCAAAAAATGACTTACGCTTTTCTCAATAGATAATTGTCCAATGGTTCACATACCTGGGTTCACTTTCCCAGTGGTGGAGTATCTTCTTGAAGATGTAATTGAGAAGTTGAGGTAAGTGTATTTTCTGAACACCAGTATAGATACTTTTATGTTTGTTTTTTCATTTTGCTTAGTATGTCTTCTCAAAGATTATCTCGGTATAAATGACATGTTGGAAAAATTAGTTGTGTTTTTCAAGAGAAAACTTATACTGGGTAGCGGGCATCTTGTTGCAGAAAGCCTTTCAAGGGAAGTTCAGTAGCTTTTACAGTAATTAAATAGGCACGTAGCAACCTGGAAATGTTGGTTTGAGGAGGAAAAAAACTTGTGTTTTTTCTTTTGTTGTGGTGAATTTTCAAGCTGATAAATTAAGCTAGTCATCCTGTTTGATTTTTTTTTTTTTTTTTTTACCTGTTCTCATGCTTACTGGAGATGGTACCTGTCATTTATATAATAAAAAAAATTCTTAGAAGAAAAAGAAATCCAAGAATCCTGTTACATGGTACAGCTAAAGCACTGCATATTGTACACAATTTGGAAAACTACTATGCAGCTGGATTAAATGAATTCAGTTTCAAACTTTAATTATATTTGTTATTTAATTTCAAAGGTATACTCCAGAAAACGCAGACCGTCGGCCACGGTGGAAGAAAGGCTTTATGCAAGGACATATAAGCAGACCAGAAAAGGAAGAAAAAGAGGAAATCTACAAGGAACGATGGCCAGAATATTTAAGGCAGCTGCGGGGCAGGTTGTTCTCAAGTTACTCTTTTGCATTAATTTTTTTTAGACACTTCTTAACTGAGACACATAAACTTGTGCTATATTTTAATACTGTGCTTTTATTAGTACTGTGATACTTACTATTGTTACTGTGGAAAACAGTAATGATGGAATTTCCAGTACAGTTGGCTGGTGACTGTTGGAGTGATCTAGAGTCAATCACAGAGAACTAGCTTCCTTTGTGTGTGCAAGGTGTAAGAGAACTTAGAGATGTCAGAGTCACTTGTTATTGATATTGGTGTTGTCCATTAGTCTTCAATATAATGTTAGGCTTCTTGAGCTTTGGTCCCTAATTCTTTTCTTACGAATTCAGTGATTTTTTTCAGTCTCTTTCTTTGTTACAGATCTCACAGTATTTTAGTCTCATAATCAACATAATTCAAAATGTACTAGTGGTATTTATTTTTTTCCAAAAACTTTTCCTCAGAATATTTTAATATTCCTCTAAAGTGGTTTAAAACCAAACTAAATTACTTTGCCTCTTCAGCACCCAGCAGAGATTCTCTACTTGAGATATTCTCTTTGATTGCCAGCATTTGCCTGCTTTGGTGTCCGAGTAAGTGGATTAATTAGGTAGCCTGGCAGATTTATTTCAGGAACAGCATATTTCTGTTTTTCTCCTGTCATATTTTACCTCTGCAGTTTGTGACTTTCTATATATCCAGCTTGGTAACGATGACTAACATAGGTGGCTGTTTTACCTCCCTTTCCTAAGGGAACAAGTCCTCAGTGCTCTCTGTTTTATCCCATGCTCTACTTGTCCATTTGTACTCTTCCTTCCTTTTCCCAGCCAGGTCTTTGGAACAAATTGGTAATAGGTTTCATGAAAGCAAAGGGTTGAGTAGATGAGATGCCTTCTCATGAACAGAGGAGTGCCTCCCTCACTGTGAGGGAGGGATAAATTAAAGGGTAAACTCAGATTTAGATCCTATATAATGCATGAGGAAGAAAGAGATCATGGAAATGTTCCAAATACAGTTCAGTCATAATATAATTCTTAAACTTACTATTCGAAACTGGCAATAATTGCAGTAAAGTAAATCTCGAGAGTACAATGTCTGTTCAATTATTGTACCTCCAAAGAAAGAAATGAAGAAATTGAGCAGTAGTATGTTACATAGATGAGTGATTGCAGAGCCTTACAGCAGACGTGAGTGCATGACTTTGTGTGTTAAGTTACCAATATGCATGCTTTTGCTGCCTGTAGGTATTCAGCAAGTACTATAGATGCCTTGGAATTGATGGATGATGACAAGGTTGACCTTGACCTTATAGCAGCACTTATCAGACACATTGTTTTGGAAGAAGAGGTACGTTTCTCTCATATCATTGTGTTTCCATGATAACACTGAATTGTGGTCAGTGGCTGTTGAGAAAGTCAACCCTGGTAGTTATTTTGGTCTATTATGTAGATATAAAGATTTTTTTGGGGCTTGGTTTATCAAAAATAATCTAACAGCTTTAAATACTCAATTACTATTTAAGCCCTGAGCTTACAATGTGGTCAGTTACAGTGTTTATTGAAACGAAGGGGTAGATTCCATGTTTAAAAGGGAGCATATATCTAAGTATTTTCTTGAATAAGGGTTGTAGGCATTAATGGTAGCTACACACACATAAGAAACTTGGAAAGCTTGCAAATACATTCAATATATTCATTTATGGTCTCTTTAGAACAAAGGAAAAGTCTGAATTCTTTCAATGATAGTAGAGATTGTCTCGTAAATAAAATGGGATAGAAGTCTGAAGGTTTGGGTGCCATTTGACTCTCATTGCAGTGTTTTTTTTCCTTGGGATAAGCTTTAAATGTCTTTAATTATACACGTTAGTCATTTGATGAAAAGTAATGTAATTGCAAATTAAATTTTAACTTTTAGTTCTGTTTGTGATTGCATGTGTTTGTCAAAGGTAGTACTCTTTGCAGTGTGTAGTAAAACTTAGGGTTTGTGAAATAGCTGTAGAAAACCACAGTCTGAAAACATCTTCAGTGTACAACTAAATGTTGTACATTCAGGAGCTTCCCCCTCAAGAAAGAGGGGGAGAGAGTGCAGCGCTGCTTAGAGCTGATGTTCACTGCCTCATATCTACAGTGTGCTGTTGGCTTTAAATGTTTTTCTGCCTGAGTAATCTGAATATAACTTCTGCTGTGAAGATGAGAATTTTGCTAGAATTTATAAAAATTCAGTCACATTTACCAAACACGCAGCTAGGAAACTCTTCCTACTTTCAGCTTGTCACGCTTCGTAGTTAATGCAGCTGCATTGGTAGTTATCCCTAAATGCTCCTTAGCTTGTTCTTCAGGTGTGATGACAATGCAGCTGGTTACTTTTTAACGTAAAAATGCATTTTGAGAACTTTACTCACGTACACATTTAGATTTCTATTAGAGTTTGACCAGTATAGTAACTCTTACATATAGTAAGAGTTACTATACATATAGTTACTATACATGTAGTAACTCTTAAGTCTTTATTTCAAATTCTATCTTTCTTTCTATTGTTTGTATTTGATAGGTAGATCATGGAATATAAAGATCATTGTATTTGAAGGTAGATCATGGAATATAAAGACATCAGATTCTGAAGCTAAAAATCCTTATTAGAGTCCCAGTAAAAGTGTTTTTTTTTTTTTTTTTAATACTGTTAGGTATATTGTAAACAGAAGGATTCTGTGCTTGAAGCAGTAACAAACTTGAAGGAAGAATAACTTCTGTTGTTATAGGTAATATAACAACAGAATATAATTGCATCAGAACAGAATATAACTACATCATAACCTGAAGTTATATAATTGTTTCTGTGTTCAAAAACATCTGTGGGAGGGCTGACACCTTAGATGAGTTTTTGAAGAGAATTATGATTATTAAGAATGTCAAATCCCTTAATATTTCAACTGATAGAATATTTAAGCTGTGGATAATGAGGATGACTTGCTGTTTCTTATTTTGTTCTTCCTTTGTTGAACATTACACGTTAGTTTCTTTTAGGTTTAACTGCAGTTCAAATTCTTCCAGTGTGTACATGGCGGTGTTTAAGATGCTGCAGGGGATAATGTTTAAAATGAAGTTTGTATTTATTAAGCTCAGATAAATGTTTAGCAAGCTCTTTTGTAGAAAACAAACTTGTAAGTGTTGTTCCTAATTGGTGTCAATGAGGTTTCAAGTGTCACTTAGCCAAAATATATGCATCAGTGTGCAAGTAGCTGATTTTTTGCATAACATGTAACATATTCTAACCTGTTTCTTTTCCCATTCACTTCTTCTTTTATATATAGGATGGTGCAATTCTAGTGTTTCTTCCAGGATGGGACAACATTAGCACTTTGCATGATCTTTTGATGTCACAAGTCATGTTTAAGTCAGGTAAAAACAAAATTTTACATGGGGATTTAGCAGCAGTGTTAGTGGCAAACTTTTAATTTTTGCCTGTGTTTGCTGGTATTGCACTGGATTTTTCTTCTTTCTCCTTTCAAAATGATTGTAGTGTGTTCAGCATTTTTTACATTTCTATGGTATCTTTCATCTGCTGATGATAGCTCATTTTCCTTAGTGTAGGAGTGAAAAATCTGAAAATGAATCTCAAACCTGCATCTTCTTCCTTACGTCCTTCCTTGTAGCTACAATAACTTCCATCCAAAACTAAATTATTTCTTCATTCTGTGTTCATTTCTTATTTTTGCTTGATTCTTCAGCAACTTCTGTCTAATGCTTTGCTAATGGTTCCTGTACTATTAAAAAAAAGCTTCTAGGAATAAACAGTAAAATATCCTGTGCCTATCCTGTACACTTAAATTTGTCTTGTTTGCATATGTCATGTTCAGCTAACTTGTCCTAACTGTGCTTTTGACTATTCAGATAGTCTTACTATAATTCATGTTGCATACATTCCATAGATACAGAACTTCAACTTATTGAAAGCTTGAGGAGAATGTCAGCTTACTTATTAAACTTGAGCAGTTGTTAAATAATGAGAATTTAAAAATGAATATATTACGTTTTGTACAATAGTTTATATTTATCAGGTCATCATAGCATAATACAAAATGGTAAATTCTAAAGTAAAAAGGTATAAAGGAATTTATATACGATTTGTATGCATGTGGGTTTTATCTTTTACTAGCTTTTGGGAAAGACTTCAGCAGAATAACGTAATGATTTTCTATCACGGAAAAGTTTAGGTAGTTGACAGATTTGTATGGTTTAGAAATAGAGTGCATTTGAAGATGCCTTGGCCCCTTAATTTTAATGAGCAGCAATGTCTATTTGTTGTGCTAATAGGCTTGGTAAAGACCAAGATGAATTGTAAGAAAAATATCTTGAACTTAATGTGCGGTTGTCATCCCAGGAATAGGGTTCTCTTACAGTCCCCCCGTCCCACTTTTCATTGTAGCTGGTGTTTAGTTTATTCAATTTATATTCCTCTGAGCTGCTAGGATATAAATCTGTATTTTAGGATATATCACCTGCATTTAACACTAATATATTGAACATTGCTAACAACAACAAAAAAGATACACCATTATCTACATGGTCAAAACCAATTCAGAATAATAAATAGAAATAGTAGATTTCCTTGCAGCATATTTTCTCTATTCTGTATTCTTGATTTTCCTGTATAATTAAAGTTTCTGTGCTTATTCTGTATCTCTTACTGATTTTAATTTTCAGATAGGTTTATTATCATACCTTTACATTCATTGATGCCTACTGTTAACCAGACTCAGGTATGCTTTTCTTTTGTTATTATGCAATAAAGTAACATTTTATAACTACCAAAACAATTAATTGAGCGTATGTTTGATTTTGGCAAACATATAAATGGGCCATGGATAATTACAGGTGTTTAAGAAGACCCCGCCAGGAGTAAGGAAAATCGTGATTGCTACCAACATTGCAGAGACTAGGTAAATAGCTAGCTATGCAGATGGAAAAAAAGCCATGACAAAATAAATGAAAGTATAAGCCTGTTTAATGTTTCCAAAGTACGTTTGAAATGTTTCTATCATTCATTTATAACATTTTAACTTTAGACATGTGTATAGACTAAGCTGGAATTTTCATTTGAGAATTGTTTACAAAAAATCAAAACATGGATGATATTATAATGACTTGCAGTTGTTGCATGTGATAAATGTGAACTGCCTGTCGTCTGCAGACTTCATAACTGCATGTGATGACTCTTGTCGGACCTAGAAGAATAGATCAAGCTTGATCTTGGACTGCTTAGTAACATGCTTCTTAATGAAATTCCAAACACAGAATTTTTGGCTTGCGGTTTGGGAGGGGGGTAAAGAGAGGCTAAACCCTTTTAAAATCCTAGGTTAAGCTTGCAATGATGAAGAGTTGCATTTTTTTTTTCCCTCTTTTTTTTAAACAGCATTACAATAGATGATGTGGTGTTCGTTATAGATGGTGGAAAAATAAAGGAAACTCACTTTGATACACAGAACAACATTAGCACAATGGCAGCAGAGTGGGTTAGTAAAGCTAATGCCAAGCAGAGGAAAGGTCGAGCAGGAAGGTAAGAATAACAGGGCTAGTTAGAAAACCTTTATGATGTTAAGTTTCAATCTGTCTTGGAGCAAGTGTGTGCAGAAGATATTACTTTGTTATTCCCCTGTTCAGAAGCAGATACTAATACAACTCTCTCTTGTTCTTAGGGAAAGAATGGTTTCATTGTATTCCTAGGAAACTGACATAACTTGTGCAGCATTTTAGTCATGAGTTTCCTTACAGAAGAATAAATCCTGCATTTAAAAAAAAAAAAATTATGTTGATAGCACTTGCCTTCCCACCTCATTTATGAGGCTACAATACATTAAAGCAAAAATTGCCTACAAATTAATGTTTCTTAGCTATATACCAAATTATTTGAAATTTCTCTTCCCCTCAAAATACCTTGTGGAGTGTTTTCTTTTGTTCACAGACATACAGTTCTTCCTGATGTCCTCATTGCTCCTTTTGGGAAGTTGATAGGAGACTTCTGTGTTTTGCATGCCTTTGTTTTCCTGTTGATGGGTCTGTATTTCTGAAAGCTGAAATGGCTATTACAATTGAATACACTTCAATTCTAGTTCCCTGAAGTGTTTTGGAATGCTGTTTATAAATTAACACGCTCATAATGTCACAATGTCATAGAAAAAGAACATACCTTTATTTCTTTAAATATATTCCAGAGTTCAGCCAGGTCACTGTTATCATCTATACAATGGGCTACGTGCTAGCCTTCTAGATGATTATCAATTACCAGAGATCTTGAGGACACCTTTGGAAGAACTCTGCTTACAAATCAAGGTAAGCATATGCATCTCCAAACATATTTACTATTGACTTTTCTGTTGTAATAAGAGGTTGAGAGATTAATGCAACTCCGAGTTTGGGGTTGTCTTCAAGTCTAAATTCTGTTGCACCAAAAATACAATATGTTTAGCTAATAACTGCAGCACTTTTTTGCAAAATGCTATCAAACCCAGGAAAAATATGATTGTCTAGTATAAATAAAAGCTGAAATCTAACACAAATTTGAATTGTGCTTTTTTTTTTTTCCTCCAAAAATATTTGATCAGACAGGCTTCTGTGAGGATGTCAATGAGTCAAGAGAGGTGATTTCTTAAAACTACTTCTTGGTAAAATTCTTAAAACCAACATGAGTTTCATTTTTGGCAGTTTTTATAGAATTCCTATGCATGCGTAAAGAATACCATGTGCATACATACTGAATGAAGAGTTGATGTTTAAAATTTCATCACTAATAGGTTTTTATTTTTGTCTTTATTTCTTAATTAGTGAAATCCTATTTCAAGCTGAGAATTATTCACACCATTTGCAATTAGTGTGGTCATTGCTTACTGATTTTAAGTGGGTAGCCATATGTATTGTTTTTTTTGTTTGTTTTTTCAGATTCTAAAGCTTGGTGGAATTGCTTATTTTCTCAGCAAGCTAATGGATCCACCATCTCGTGATGCTGTAATGTTGGCCATAAATCATCTAATGGAGCTGGTAAAGTTTTACTTAACATACCCTTTCACGCAAGGAAAAATCTATTTGCAGGCATGTCACTGCATTGTTTGTTATCAAAGATCATTCTGATTGTACAGGTCTAGACATTTGAAATCCCTTGTTATGCAGACCCTTTATGTCTTCAGGCTGTACAATGTCCTGTCATCTCGACTGAACACAGGAAATAAACTTTGAGTGTTATGTGAAATTATGGACTCATAAAGTAGTTCCTGAATTACTTAAAACACTACACAAACTTTGCATTTATATTCCATAAAGATACTTAACTGGGTAGTTTTGTAACACCCTGCTCATGGTGAATCCACCAAGTCTTTCTATCCCAGTCAGATTAGTGAAGAGTTTAAGATGTATTTTCTGTGGGCAAGTAAGGCAGATAGGAGAAAGGTCTTGTATGTCAATGCCCCTTTGGATGCTGGGGAAGGAGAGGTTAGTGACATGTTTGTACTACTGACTTCTTGCCTAGTATTAATTGTATAAATCAGTTGTAACAATAAATTGAAATATCTGATTTAGGTGAAAGGCACAATGTAGACTGATGGCATAATTCTATAAATGTTTAGATAAAGTGAAAATTCAACAGTACATTTGATGTTCTGTGACAAGGCTGTATAGTAGCAAAGGAAAAAGTAAATAAAAACAGAAGTGATATTGAGGGGAAGATACAAGTCTAAGAATAAGCTTGACCAGGAGAACAAGAAGACACTCAAGTATAAATTAGTCTTCATACTTTTGTCCAGAAAGAGACTGAGCCCAGTAAACCACTTGAAACAAAGTTAAAGATGGTTGCTCTTTTCTTGTATCTATTGAACATTTCTATTTCTACATAACTTGCATGATCACTTTCCTATCTGACAATATTAAAGCTAGCTGCATTTTCCAGTTATTAGGCTTCCCTTTGCTCTCTAGATACCAATGGCTGTACAAATGGCTGGAAGTCCTCCCCACTTCACATATCATGAATATGTGTTTTTTTTTTTTCTTCTGCTGACAGAATGCTTTGGACAGACAAGAGGAACTGACTCCACTAGGTGTACATTTAGCCCGATTACCAGTTGAACCACATATTGGAAAAATGATCCTCTTTGGAGCTTTATTCTGTTGCTTGGATCCAGTACTTACGATTGCAGCAAGCCTTAGCTTCAAAGACCCTTTTGTCATTCCTTTGGTAAAGTTTCTAAGAAGAGAATTACAGATAAGATTTTAAGAATCTCCAAAGAATATGAAGACACTGCTGAGATGCTGTAGTTTAAAAGCATTTTAATTTTACTTTCATGTTAATTACATTTTTATAAGTACTACTTGCCTTCGCATACTACGATGTATTGTATTTGCCTACAGAATATTGGAGGCAACATCACTTTTTATGTATGTCACATACAAAGTATTGCTGTATATATGTACCTTAATTAGGGAAAGAGAACTAGAAGGAAAAATGGCCTGCAAGTCGTGAATATTTTATAAGTTCTAATTGTTCTTAGGGCAAAGAGAAAGTAGCAGACGCAAGAAGAAAGGAACTGTCAAAGAATACTAAAAGTGATCATCTAACTGTGGTGAATGCTTTCACGGTAGGCATGTTTTAAAGTTTTTTTCTTTAAAACTTTTTATTTGGGTTATATGTTTTATTCTAAAGAAAAATCTGATTAGTGTATACTCTGAAGTATTTCTTTCTTGGTTTCTACAGAAACATAAAACCAAATCAATTTTCACCCTTCTAGCATTAAGGAGTTTTGTCTTCAGGCTCAATAACCTAATTTCTTGTGGATATGCTGGTAGAAACATAACTTCATGATTACCTTGCTGCTTTCTAAACCTGTATTTTGATGAGAGATGAACACAGTAGAATTCTTTCTGGCAGTCTCCGAGTTGCCCTTCAAAAATCACTAAGTCAATAACTCTTGTCCTTCTGGCACCTGCAAGAGGCTGGAGTTGACTTCAAAAGATATTTAGCTGTGTGTGTAGCACTGGGCAAGAGGAAGAGGAAATAAATGGCCTGGAAATGCGGTTGCTCCATAAGTCTCTTAATAGCAACAAATGAAGTTCTGACAAACTTGGCTAGATTTCATTCCTCACCGTGGAAAAATTATTTTTTTCAATTCAAAAATGTTGTAGTTTTTTGCTCTATGCTGTATATGTATATGTGTGTACATATTTACACATATGTACATAATATAATACAAAGAGATGAAAGGGTTTGCTTTCATGCAGAGAAAAATGTAACTGTACTGTTTGCTGACCTCTGTTTTTTTGCTCTGTCTTTATTTATTTAATTTCTTTAGTATGTGTTCACTTAAATGCCTTTGAACTATGGTTCGAATTAATAGGGCTGGGAAGAGACTCGACGCCGTGGATTCAGAACTGAGAAAGACTATTGCTGGGAATATTTCCTGTCTTCAAATACGCTCCAGGTAACATCCTGACAGTTTGAAAAAAGAGGAATGTATCAGAGGGGAAAGGGAAGGAGCCTTTTGGCACAGCATCATTCTGGGACAACTTTTATTTCCTAGATGCTGCATAACATGAAAGGACAGTTTGCTGAGCATCTTCTTGCAGCTGGATTTGTGAATAGCAGAGACCCCAAGGATCCCAAATCTAATACCAACTCGGGTAAACAGTGAAAGGAAATGGAAAGCTTTTTAATAGTCAAATTCTCAGTTTGCAGAACTGCATTACTTACTTTGCTGTCTTTTACAGATAATGAGAAGTTGCTCAAAGCAGTCATCTGTGCTGGTTTATATCCAAAAGTTGCAAAGATCCGGCCAAGCTTTAGCAAAAAGAGAAAAATGTAAGGATTTGGTATGATGTTGGTTTGTGTTTGAGGTATTTTCTATACCAGGTAGCTTGGCAAGGCAGAGCAATAGCTTAAATGCATGAATGAAGTTTTTGTACAGATCAGTCATGGGTGTGGATTTCTTCATTTGAGAATGACAGACCAGAGCATGGGATCGTTGGATCTTTACTTTTAGGAACAAAGACATTGACCATTTCGATACCTGCTGATATGTGAAGTAATTAGTGTGACATTATCATGCAGTCCGTAATTCTAAATTATATAAATAACACAGCTGCTAAAGGACTCTTACTATCATTTTTGGTCTACAGCAGGAATTGAAATGCTTTCAGTGTTTGGCAAGACAGAGTCCAGCAATTCTGATCTGTTGATCTAACGCTTCTCATATTATCAGACTATTTATTCTTATTAATGGTTATTCATAATAATAGTATATAAAAGAAGGATATCTATATTCATATGAAAATGATTTAAGAGACAATGAAAGCTTGAACACTTGGTATCCTGGGTATGTAATATTGAAGCAGCAAGCTAGGAGCAATCACTATGCCTAGAATTCAAAAAATGAACAAACAAAACAAGTGATTATTTCTGTGATAGGTGTAAGAGTAGGTAGTCAAAATTCTACTTTAGATTGCCTAATTGAGACCCATCTACAGCTAACGCTACTAGTCAGTTGGTTCTCCGTTTTAAACTGAGTCCAGTGTGCTTGAATTGCCTCAAGGATGCAGGTAACAGTAAGCTTGCAAACATGATGGAAGATGCTGTGTCATTGCATCTTAGCCACATGGTGGAGCCAGGTAAAACCAGCTGCCAGGAAAGTTCCATTTTATGATCCACTAAAGGCAAGATTTGTTACACTAACCACTCTGCTGGACAGGTTCTCCGGTAGGCCTTGTCTGTTCCAAATGTTTAACTTTGTATTCTGCAAAATACTCTTTCTGCACACAAGGATTAGGGAGCTCTGTGATCCACAGCTGAAGAATTACAGCTCTGAAATGTAAGCAGGAGAACAGCTGTGCTTTATATACATATTGTGCTTGGTTTCTGTTTTTTAATCTGTGGAGGCATTACTATGTTAGAAAGGAAATCTGATTTCAGATAAGTATAACTAAAGCAGTTGAAGATTATCCATTGAGTTGAATTCAGTAAAGGCATGCCGTAAAATGGAGGTATGCAACTCCAGATTGGTTGACAGTGGAACTCCCTTGTTCCATACTGTCACCTCTTAACACTGAGCAAAGAACATAGATGTGTAAGTTCTTTGTGTTTTTTCCTAAGAAATGGCTTGAAACTTGGTTTATGTAACCAAATGCAGTAACTCAGAGTCCTTCCTGTGGAAAAAGTGCCACTTGTTTTTTCTACTTGAGAGAACAACAAGATTTATTAAGGAGGTGAATTTGTCAAAGAATTTAAACAGAGATAGGGATGTCTGAAAATTCATACTGTAGTTGCAATCTTTTGGGGAAAGAGATTGAAGTTTCTTCGAATGTCCTTGTAATTTTGGAGTTCAGAACACCGTAGTGAAGAATTGGAGGGTTTTTAACTTGGGATGTGATTTTGGTAAGTTTTCAATATCTTACTTCAATGCTAAAACAAACTTTTTTTTTCAGGGTGAAAGTTTGCACCAAGACAGATGGAACAGTTAATATTCATCCTAAATCGGTTAATGTGGAAGAGACAGAGTTCCATTATAACTGGCTTGTGTACCATTTGAAGATGAGAACTAGCAGTGTATGTGGAGGTTTATATTTGTGTAATTTCTTTTTGTAGCTCTTTAATATGTTCGATCAAGGTGCAAAGGGGATGTGAACAGTGCCTCTTATTGTGGCCCAGAGGTATGCAGCAGCTTTGTTTGAAGCCTTCCTGTTTAGGGTCATTTCTTTTACATGCAGTCAAATTCTGTTCTGTGTGATACTGGTGGTATTGTTCCATAAATAACTAATATACTAACTTCTGTTAGTTGCTTGCTTCTGCTTTAAAAAAAAAATCTGCAAATTTTCTTTTTCCTGTTTGATTGCTAATGGAATGAGTAGTTAGATTTCACCACTTTGTGTGAAGGACTACATTTGGGACCATTTTTCCTCCTGTTTAATCTGATTTTATGTAACTTTTCCACTGAGTTGCTTCAGATATGTTTTGCAAATCTATGAATGACTGAAAAATGATCTGTGATTCTGTTTCGAGTTTCATTAAGGGTTAGTGATGTCATTTAAGATGCTTTCAAGGGTGACTGGACAATTTTGTCTTCTTGCAGATTTACTTATACGATTGTACAGAAGTCTCTCCGTACTGTCTCTTGTTCTTTGGAGGAGATATATCCATTCAGAAGGATAAAGATCAGGATACCATTGCTGTGGATGAATGGATTGTTTTCCAGTCGCCAGCAAGAATAGCACACTTAGTTAAGGTGACTACGTTTAATAATAAAATATATGGAAGCCTTAGGGTAACGGTAACTCTTCTTAGAGACTTTTATATTCGATGTTACTGTGTAACTGCTGATGTATCGCTATAGCGAGATAACAAATTAATGTTTTTAATGTATTCCAAGTAAGTATTTCAAGTACACAACGTAAACAAAAGATACCTACTGAAGGTTTATATATGAATGCAAACTAAAAAGTGGTAGTAAAAATAGGATTCTGACCAGTCTGTATTGCATGATAAACTGGGCAGAAGTAAACAGTGATGAACTTCCTTAAGTTTGGCCTTAGGAGCAGGCACTCAGGAAAATTTATTTATTTATTTTGAGTTTCCAGTGTAATAGCTGGACTGATGAGCATGAGGCTTGTGTGCCTTTTGCAGTGTTGGAAGGAAGGTGCTGTTCTGTTCAACTGGTGCAGCCTCTGCTGAAAATTTCTTGGGGATGTTGAAAAATAGTAGGGGTTTCAGAGAATAGTCATAGGGTGGATTTAAAAGATTTATGAACATATCTTACAGTAAGAGATTTGAAAAGCATAATTTCTGTAGTTTTCTGTAGCAAAAGCTGTAGGATGACATAATCAGTCCATGAAATAACCACATGGATATGGAAACATGAGGATGGGGCTTTTCAACTGGCAATAATACTTCTCTGTGAAAAGAGGATCTGAATAGAGCTTTGTTTAATATTAGATCCTAGAAATTGCATCTGATTTTTTTTCTTAACCCAAATATTTTTAGTGCTAAAATAGTCAGCAAATGGAAGAATAGGCCATCACATCCAGAGATGATCATGTCATAAAAGGCAAAACTGCTAGTTTTTTTGATCCTGAAGATAGCACTGTTGAAATAAATTGATACGTGAACAGCAGGTGTGAAGATCAGGAGAGCAGAGGACACGAGGGATTTGAACTTACGTGATAACATTGTGTAGCTTCCTAGTTGCCTGTCTCTTTTCATTCCAACAAACTTTTTGTCTGCAGAACTTAAGACAAGAGCTCGATGATCTTCTACAGGAAAAAATAGAAAACCCACACCCCGTGGACTGGAATGATACTAAATCCAGGGATACAGCAGTACTGACAGCTATTATAGACTTAATCACAACACAGGAGAATGAAAGTGCCAAAAACTATGCTCCCCGATTTCAGAATGAACGCTATAGTTGACACACTTTCATCTGTGTTGATAAAGCCAACGTATTCACCTATTTTGTTTTGTTTTTTTATAGCATTCATTTAGGTAGAGGGAAAAGCTTTTTTAGGGCAAGCAGGTAATTCCCTCATACTGAAGAGCAGTTATTTCAAAATAGTTGGTAATATCTGTATATGCATGGTATTCTGTGTTCAGTGTAGCTTTTTAAGTAAGAAAAAAAAATGCAATGTTAGTTGGTGTATGTATTTGTCCTTCCTCTGAGTCCTCTAAAACTAGCTTTTTTTCTTTTTTTCCCCCCATCTGGCAACAAATATTTAAAAAAAAAAAAAAAAAAAAGCTAAAATACTGCTTAATCTTTCTTAAACTGTTCTTGCTACTGGTAGAAACATCTTGAAAGATTTTTTTTTTCATGGGGGGTGGGGGGTAATTATACTTACTGTGTTATTGCAGCAGTGTTCTCACCAACATTTACACAAAGTAATTATGGCTTAATTAAACTAACTTGAAAACATACGTTGTTCAATTTGTACTGGGGGAGGAAACAGTCTTCAGAAATACTCTCACCTTCTTCCATTCATCCCATTCAGTTCAACTTTCTTCACTTTCTGTACCCATCCATCATCAGTACTGATGAAAGATTCAGACTACAGGAGTCTCGTGATTAGATAAAAATAATGGTGGAATACACTTTAAGGTTTCATTGTATTCTAATTTTTTTAAACAATCCATGTATGGGTATAGTATTACATTAAAAGACTTTTCTTTAAAGTGTTATTTCATCTGCTCTTAGTTCTTAATGTTTTGAATGTCGTTCTGTTTTGAATGCTTCCAAATATCTAAGAACATTCGACTAATTATGCTTATTTTATGATTTTGAGTAGGGTGACTGGTTTGAGAAAACTGTTCTGATCAGACCTGTGAAAGTGTGCCAGCCCTGCTGTTTCCTTTAACCCCTAGGGCTGGATTTGTGTTCCCTTGCTGCTGGGGAAGATTGAGATTTAGCTAAACCTGATGGGTGGGCGTTCAAGTAGGGCATGAAACATGCTGGCGGTTCTGTTGGCAGCCTTCTGCTACCTTCTGTTTGCTCTGCAGCCGTAGCTACAGTTATTTCCAGGTTTATCCTTGAGGAACAAAGTTCTTGCTTCTCATTTTGATTGCCTGCAAATGTAACCAACTCTCAGCTCTTAAAGGTTTTATTTATTAATTTTCCATGCTTGGCAAAAATCATCCTCATGGCCTTTCTTGTCCAGCTGACCCCCGGGCTCAGGAAGATTTATCAGTGTTATCCTGTAGAAAACAGAACTAAAACAGAGGGGCACGTCTTTCTGTCAATTAATCCAGTGTCAGCCGTATTTTATCTAAATGGTGTATAAGGATTGCCACCCACTCTGATCAACCATAGGTGTTTTTTTTTTTTTTTTTTTTTTTTTTTAATATACAACAGTCAGTTTGTGACTAGGCTGTGCTTTCTGTTGGGTTAAAAAGGAGTAGAGGAGGCCAAGCTCATTCTTTTTGTACCACCTTCCTCCCCCCTCTAAAACCACAAAGGTGTCCTTCTAATAACCCAGGTGCCGGGGCTTCAGGTAATGGCCCAACCCCACAGGGAGGTGGAGCTGCACCTGCTGCAGCTGCCCGGGGCTTTGCTTAAATGGGCTCTGAGCTGGGGCTGAGCTCCATGTGCCCGGCATCTGCAGTGTACTTGGACAAAGCGCTGCTTCCGTGAGTATCAGGGAACGTGGTGTGGGAGCGGGACGCGAGCTCCGCGGGCTGCGAGTCGAGATGAAGACGGAAGGCCAGGGCAGCGGTGTGTGGTGAGTGCTGCGGGGCCGCGTCCTGGGGCACTGCAGGGGCTGGCGAAGCCGCGCGGAAGTGGCACGTGTGTGTGCGTGGGCACGGCGGGGCGGTGCTGCTGTAGGGAGGGCCACCGGCTTTGTGGGTTTTGCCACACCTGTGACCAATGGTGGCCAAATGTCTTGGGAGAAGGGAGGCCAGAGTTCCTGGTGGTACATGTTTTACTCTCATTGTCCTTGCTGGCTGCAGTACTTCAGGGAAATGCTCCCTACTTGTCTCCCTAACAAAGGGCAAACACAAGCAATAGCACCAGAGGCAGTCGTGGTAAGAACAACAGCAGTGGTTGACCAAATCAAAGCCAGACAGCGGTTCTTTCAAACCTGCTCTCCCCAGCACAAAATTGTGGAGGATCAGAAGTTAGAATGCGGATCTTGGGGCCACCACCAGACAAAAGCACACCAAGGTGGTCAGGGGTTGGTGTGGTCAGATCTTTACTTACAAAGTAACGTGATTAATGTGTAAATAATGGTATGAGCTGTGCTTTCCCAGCTGGGCTTGAAGCTTGCAGCATAACATTTTTAAGTGAAAGAGCATCAGAGACCTCTGTTCTTCAAAGAGTTTGTTTGAAAACTAGCCTTTCCCAAGCATCAGGTTTTTAAGCAATCCATGAGGCAATGCTGAAGCAGAGTTTTTTTTCCTCTTTCATGTAGCTAGCCACAGATCACAGGTGTTTTTCGAACCAGTTCATGGTGCACTTAACAAAAGCTGTTTCACCTGTGCAGTGAATTTGTAGCATCTTCTGGAACGCTGGGTTATGGAATGAGACGGAGTTTGCTGGTGGTAATTAATTCTTCCTGTCTGTTTTATCATCTCCAGTTTGCCTAAATGATAGTTGTGTTGTTATGCTCCAGCTGTTGAAAATGAGGTGCGGACTGAAGTAGCACTAAGAGCACCGCTGGGTGCTGTGGAACTCCCAGGAAACGAGACCTCCTCAGGTTTCCTCAGCCTTGGCATTGATGTTTGCTCTAGCTCTAACACCTTTTTGTCCAGTTGTTTTCACTAAGTACTACGTTAGAAACAGGATATACAGGAAAAGAAGTTTGACTATATTCCACAGATGCAGAGTGCATGTAAATATGATGTTGCACAACTACTGCGTTTTATTAGGTTGTGTAGGTTGACTAAAGCATGGTGTTACTTCCACCTTTTTAGTAAAGTAGCTTTGCATAAGGGAGAACAAATTTATTTTTTGACACAAAAGAAGTCAATATTGTATTACAGCATTTTTTTAAAGAAAGTTCAGTAGCTAAATGTTCTATTATTTTGTGGGGATGGTGTGATAAAGATGCAGAATGTGATAAAGATGCAGAAAAGACTCCTAGTACTTGTTCTTTAGGAGCAGTTGGAAGTGCTGAGACAGGTTAAATGCAGGTGGGCACTGGTCTGCAGAGGGGCGGGGGGCTGATGGCTGGCAAGGCATTGAGGCTCACCAGGAAGCGCAGGCTCCTTTTCCTGGAGGTGCTGATGGTCAGGGCTGGTGCTGGTTTCAGATCAGGTGCTCAGATGGTTTTTTTTCTTACCTATGCTAGTAGCTGATCACTAGGATACCTGATATGCCAGTCGTATGCATTGGACTTTGCGCAGTTTCTGCCCAGTTACCTGTGTTTAATTACATCTTGTAAAATGAAACTTTGATTCAGGGAGCCTTTTATTGCTGGTCAGCTTAAAACTTGATTAGGGAAGTCATTTGAGGAAGGGATACAAATGCCATGCCCTGTACAAATGAAATGAAAGTTAATTTTACAGTGATAAACTCTGAGCTGCACTGTGTTGCTGCTGGGCTGCTGAATTAAGAAAGGAGGTGCTGGTGTCAGGTCCTCATCCTCACTGGGGTGCATGTCTCGGTGTGCGCCTGCTCCTCATAGGTATAGCTTTGCTCTGATGGAAGTCACCTTCCTGGGCCCCTACAAGCATCTTCCGTGGGGGCTCTTAACAGAGTAGAACTGGTTAGTGTAGGAAAGGAGTGAGTTTGGGGCCGTTCCCTCTGAAGTAGAAATGCTCATCTCAGACCAAGTCGGAGTTAAAAGAAGTGGTGACGGGGCCAAGGGTGATGCATCCGCTGCTCCTCAGCTTGCTCCCAGACCTGCAGTGTCCCACCGGAGCCCGAGCACCTGCCTGGGGGGCTGCAGGCTGCACAGCAGTGCCACAGGCAGCTGCCGCACCCCCAGTGGGTGCGCTTGGCCTACAAGCGCCCTGCCTGGTGCTCAGCAGAAGGGCTGGTGCTGTGTGGGGAACTGCGGTGCTGAGGCTGCTGGAGGGTGATGGTACGGGAGCCTTCTGCTGTCCCCTGGGCAGGGACGCTACCTCGCTCACGGGGGAAGATGGAGTTTAGGTAGGTGCTGCCATCATCCTTTGTTTACCAAGCCATAGATGAGTCGTGTTACAAATAATTAAAACACAGTCTTCCAGCATTTATTGTAGCTTAATCCTTGTGACCAATTAATTTTGAATTATTTTCTGTGCAACCAGTGTTACAAAGCTGATGTGCAAGATGTATTGAATGACAGGAGCGGGTTTTAAGAGGCGCACACAGAAAGCGGAGGCTGTTGACCACTTTCCTCTGCCCTCTCCTCACACAGCACCTGCACACACGACCACTGCCTTGTACAGGACAGCGCCAGGGCCTCCTCCCAGCTCCGAGCTGAGATGTTCTCCTGGACCTGGGGTATATGTCATGGCTCCAACTCCACCCATCCCATTTATGCTCATGACAGATGAAGTAGGACCCAGTAGTGCTGTTTATCTTTACAAAACAGAAAATCAAATGTAGGTTACAGAACAGGTTTAACCTCTCTGCCAAGAATGTCTGAAGCTTTTTTTTTAGTAAGGATTTAAAAGGATTTTATTGATTGTTGTCCTATAAAATCATAACTGTCTTTAATTCCTGACAAACTCTGTCTGAGAATAGGAAAAATGGCTTTAAAAAAACATTACAGCATGTTTGGAAAAACTAGGTATGAAAAAATATATACAGTATTAAAAATCTGAATAAAATTAATGCCTGGATTTATACATTCAGTTGTGTTAAACATCTGTCTGTGTACAATAAATTCTTCATTAAAATATTAGCAGTAGTTTCACTATGTTAAATAAGGCTTTGTTCAATTTACAGTTTATATCATTACCATTTTATCAGTCCACTTATAAATTAATTCACAAGGCTGTAAAACCACTGTCAGCTATCAAGGTAAGTATTTTTGTACAAGATTATTGCCTTCCTAATTGATTTTTAATTGTTACAGAGGTACATATTTATAAATGAAGTCATTCACAAATCAACATATTACAGTATCTAAACAACACCCGGCCCCTTTAAAAAAAGACAGGGCCTGTGACCAGAAGAAAGCCTTTGTACTACAACTTTTTCCCTCATTTTTACTTAGTGTGTATCCAACCCTGCTGAGTTACCAGCTGGTCTTTAAATGAGGAAGAGTTTTATAGTACAAACTGTCACACCTATATACAGAAGCGATGCACTGAAATTTACTTCATTTCTGCGTGCATTTTGTTCACACAACGTTAAGTGGTTGTTTTTTTTGTGAAATTCCAAAGCTAAACTGCAGATACAAAAATGCAGGTGCTGCGCGTAGTGCAATTGTGCCAGGGCAGCACAGGGGTGCAGCAGCACCCAGCTGGCACCTCTGCAGGCAAGGTCCTGGTGCCGGCTTGGCCCCTGCTCGCCTCCCCCTTGGCCCGGGGCAGTTGCTGCTGTCAGGGAAGGCAAAGCCAAAACAGCAAGTTAACTGCAGTGCTGAGCTCTCTATGGCCCAGTCCCTCCTCAGGGGTGGGCTTACCTTTTATACAGGGGCGATGGGACGACCTGGCAGCTTAAATCTCTACGGGTCTCACTACTCCCTCTTTCTTTTTTTCTGCCTGTTGGTTCAACACGATGCTGACAACTGCTAAAGATGAAGTTCAGTAAACTGAAGTTCAGTTGAACTTTTTGCCTCCACAGAAGGAAATAATCAATCTCCTCTAGTACAGAAGAGAAAAAAAAAAAAAAGACAGAAAAAAGTACTTCATGTTTGCTGCAGTCACCATCAAAACCCTTGCTCTTCGGGATTGGACTAGATGATCTTCCAAGGTCCCTTTCATCCCTAACGTTCTATGATGCTGTGAATATGAAGACCTAGCTAACCACACGGGGAAAACTGAAACAAAATGGACACATTTCCAGCAGTTATACTCCGTTAAAATATGAAAAAAAATGAAATCCTACAAGTCCACCCACCTAAATTCTGAACCAGAGCACAGTGGCATTAAGACTCGAGTTGATGATGCTAGTGAGAAAAAACACATTCCTGTATTGTGCATATGGCTGTTCTTCTGCAGCTTGAAATTACTTCGTGAGTATCAAAAATGCAGCTCAGTCTTTAAAGGGGCAACCTACCAAAGGATACTGGAAAAGCAACTGTGCTGCCAAGAAGGCATTCGGAGCTAAAAGAGCCTTTGGAGTTGAGGCCAGAAAGCAGACACTGGCCAGAAGGGCCTGTTCATTTGGCAAAACCCATGAGTTTAAAAAATATATATTCCTGGAGGAAACAACACAAGCCAAAGGACCACCTGACAGAAGGACCTAAAAGAGCTCACAACTGCTTGTACCAAGACTATGCTCAGTGAAAACCAGCCCAACTTGAGTCTGATAGTCGTGCTAAAATGGATATGAGCACAAGATACTCAACATCATTATGTTTGGTACCTCTTGCTTGCTTTCTGAAATCCTTTCAACACTGGAGCACCACCGAGTCTGAGCTGCGTGACCAGGTAACAGCACCCGATCAGCGACCACCGCCACAGGAGGCACATCTCTGGCTGCTTCCCTGGAGCTTCTGTCAGCTTTGCTAGCAGTGATTAGGGTGATCTAATTATGTCTTAGCACATCTGTCTCGTCCCTGGATTTGTGCTGGAGAGGTAGGCCTTTATGAATCACGTTTGTTTATTCTAGTTCAGGTTAAACAAAGATTTTGGCACAACTGGGAACTATCCCATTAACCGCCCTGTCTTGCACTGGGAACGTACTACTGCACTTCCTAAGGAGCAGGCGCTCCCCTCCCTCCCGCAGTGTCGTGCTCCTGTTCCCTCCAGCTCAGGGTGTGCATTCGGTGAGTTTCTGGCCCTCGCTCTGCTACAGAGAGGCTCGATTTTGAAAGAAGGTAAGTCAAAATGATCCAAAAACACAGTGGCAAAAGAATATGTAAAGAGCAGGGATGAAGGAACTGAAGTTGAAAGGGAAATCTGAGTAAAAAAAAAAAAAACAACGCATGGCTGATCTCCAATGCCTAAGAAACTACTTCTAGTTACAATCTGCTACTGTTCAAGCCCAGCCTCAGTTCAGAGCTCTCAGAACACAGAACAAGAAGGGCTAGCTGAACCATCAGTGCTCCGTTACCCCATGTTATGCATCTGTGACCCCCATCTTCCATGCGAGAGCTGTAGTGCATGCAGCCACGCCGCCACTGACAGCAGATAGTGCAAATCCTGTAGCATAGTGTGAAGAAGCAAAAACCATCTACACATTTGTTTCTAGTCCAAGTAAACGTCCCATCCGCTCCATGTTCTTGTCAATCGTGGCACGACACGTGATTTCCTTAGCACACTCCATGGGAAACCAACCTCGTTCGCCGTCCCGCAATCGCTCCCCTTCATACCAGCCTGCAGGGGTGAACAGACAAGGAGCAAAAAAACCTTTTCAAGTCATTTCCAAGGCACCTTGTCGGAACTTCGAGTCACAGTCATCACATACACGGTGCGTTTATAGTGAGCAAAGTACCGAGATTAAGATAGGTTACGCAGACTTTTTTTAAAAAAAAATCCAGGAAGACTTAGGAACAAAGTAGTAAGTAAAAATAAATATATGTAATAAATACAATATCAGTATTTTATATTGTATTTCAAATATATTAATTGAAGTCATATAAAAAGTATCAAAAAATTGCAATCTAAAGAAAGCAATGCAGGCAAAATTCATGGGACCTTTGAATTCCTATGTAATACTGAACAACATTGCTAAGTTAGGATTTAGTACCCCAAGTGCTGACAACTTCAAGCACCACTGAGCCAGCACATCATGAGAGTTAGTAGAATCACTTGCATGTCCAGGCAAGAATCAATTTTGATCTCCGGGTACTTGATGCTATGGAAAACTTAGGCAAAAAAACGTTAGACCCTTAACAAGCAGAGAAGCACAGTGTATGCCATGACAAATTATTTGTGTATTTGCTGTTACTCAGACAAACCTGGTGCTCACTCAATAAAACGCCCAAACTCCATATTTTTAGATAGAATTCAATTTCACATTTGTGGACATTTCGCATGTCAAAACCAACCAACCCACACCTTCCCCAGCTATTAGATAAATAAGCTACAACAGGGGATGGGTTACTTTGAATATCTGTTGCTTAAACAGAGGCTGTCATTCAGAAACCTGAACCTAAATGCTCAAGTTTTTCTTGGAAAATGAACCTTTATTCACTGTATGGCCAATGCTATTAGGAAACAAATTCCTCTAGCTGGATTCATCTGCAGTGGTGACTAACAACAACTACTCACCGTCATTTACTTTTTGATAAACCAAAACAACATCAGCAACTTGAAGAGACAGCTCGTCTGACTGCTTGGCTGTGTAAGTTCTGATGATCTCTACCTGACTCAACACTGGAATGGGGAAAGAAAAAAAAAAAAAAGAGGCTGTATTACACAATTCCCATAACAAATCTTCTATTAAAACATATAGATAATTGATTTACAAGTTTTCCATATCTTAGCACATACTCCCCTCCCCCCAAAAAACAAAGGTGGCAGCAAATGATGCGGATGGCTTCCCACGTGAGCAATTACACACAAACAAACTTGGGTTAAAGACATAAGGGAAGGAGCTTTACTCTCGTTAACATATTGAAACGACTGACCAAACCAGTGTTAGTGAATGCAAACAGAAATAACTGGGCAAAACAGAGCTCCTCAAAGAAGCCCCTGTGGACAAGGAAAAGATGACAGCTTCACAAATACTAAAGGAACAGAGCCCAGGAGAAAAAAAATGGTGTCATTTTTAAGGACACTGTCTACGCTTGCTCAAGTCCCCACTAAGGGGCAGTGCACTTCCATTCTCACGTCAGGGTGCTCAGAAATCCCTGTACTGGTGACTTACTGGTTCTGTCTGTTTTTTGCCCGTTTCTGTCTTGCCCAAGCACTGTAATCCAGCGAGCTCTTTCACTCCTGCAAACAGCAAAGACAAAATTCAGTTTCCCAACTCATGCTCTTGAAAATGTTCAAGACTACCCCCTTTTCAAGAGTCTGTATTTGAATTCTTCCTCTTTCTTGTTGCGAAAGAAAAAAGAAAACACACAACCTCCTTTTGCCTCCTCTCAAAATACGGCCAGAAGGTGCGATATTACTTCTCATAATAACATTCTTCAAACATAGTTCAACATTTTAAGCATGTCAGAGTAGAAAAAAATGCCTATACACACATGGTTCCTACTGGCATGACATCTTATATACCGTTGTTTTAACTATTTTTTTAAGTAATGCAGGTAAACTTCTCCACTAGTGTCTGTGACTAGTACTTAAGACCAATCTAAAAAATAAAAATAAAAATCCATCTAATGTACGAAGCATCTGACAAATACCATACAGCGGTTTTAATACACAATACCAGCAGGCTTCCTGCGAGTAAGGGCTACCTGCAAAGTATACTTAGAATGAAAAGCAAGAATCAATAAAAGAAATAAGATGTTTCTCTGTGCTCTCAAAAGGACGCATTCATGTTTCCAGGGGTGTTGGTGTGGGAAACCTGAGAGCCAGCACAAATAGTTGAGGCCTGAATGGAGGCCTAAACTTGACGCCTGAATTTCACATTGCGTATGCCGGTATTTCCGAGGGCAGCAGACAGAATTATTTAGGTTCTAAGCATCATGGAGCAAAGCACAAGTGCAAATCACTGGCAGCTGATTCTGTAAGGGAGTAGAACAAGCAAAAATGATGTCAGACAGTAAAGAAAAAAGAAAGCTAATCCTAGATCACCCCAGTTAACAGCTAAGCTAAAAACATATTAATTCTAGCTTTGAATTTTGGTAAATGAGGATTTGAACTTGACTGCCACATTCTGGAACAATCTGGAACACCTGAAAACAATGCTAAACTTGTGTTTCAACCAAAATACGAAAGCATGTATAGAACTTTGCACAAGCTTAATTTTCTTTTTATCTTTAGAAACGTTATTTACAAATTCCTATTTTCCCATAACCATTCTTAACAGGAAAACTACGTTTCCTTTCAGACAACTCTGACAAAAATGGGATAATGCCAGACCGTCTTCCAATGTAAATACCTATTTCTTCACAGAGCCGTGTACACCATGGATTTTGTGAAAATGAAACAACTTTGCTCCCTCTGAAGCCCCCCTCTCCCCAGCGGGCAGTATTAGAGCATATGAAAAATCCAGTCAAGAAAACACTGCTTTCATCTTTCAGCCTAACTAGGAAAGCTTCTTTTTTTTTTTTTTTAGAAAAGCCTAGAAAAGCTTCTTCTGTAGCTTTTAATGCTTTTAACATGTTTCCTGTGCAAAGAGACAAACTGGGAAACAAATACAAGAACAGGTGCCAGCACCTGTTCTTATCGAATCATCGAATGCTAAATGATGATTTAATGTAAAGCAACGCCTCCAGTAGCAGGAGCAATTGCATCTGTTCTGGAGCGAGTGCGACCGGCACGGACTCACGGAAGACGCGCCAAGGTTCCTGACGAGCGCTCCCAGACACCCGCGGCAGCTGGCAGCCGTGCCCGCGCTGCCATCCCAACGCCCTCGCGGCACAGCAATTCCCCTCGCTCGCAGGGCGCCACAAGGCTCCGGCCCGAGCGCCTGCGCTGTGGTTCTTGGGAACCCTCGGCCACCCCAAGCGACAGGACGGGATCAAACTGCGCTAGAATCCGAGACAACAAAAGCATCCGACTCTGGCGCGTGTGCAGGAAGCGCTCTGAGCCATCCAGCTGGGCCTTCCCACTGCGGATTCCCTCCCCATCTTTCTCTCTTAAAGTTAAGAGAAAGTTCAGTTTTCTGTACCCTCAGCATACAATACACGGTAACACTCTATATAAAGATAATCTTCGAATCAAGTAATTATTGTCAGAATTTTTTTTCCTTTGAATGACAATCTGCTAGACTGCTATTTATATTACAAACCGTATATAGCAAAGCAATAATATTTTATAGAACAAAATGTCTTTTTATAAAGAGCCCAGACAGCTAAAAATGCACTTCATTTTTTCCCAATAAAAATGCATTTCCAAGCAAGTCTGAATCATCTGCTTACTTTATAATAAGATCTTTAATAGAAATCATTAACGATCTATAGTTTCTTTCAGGGTTATTCTAAACTTTGAAAGCAAACCTAAAACTGTAAGTTTTTCCAGGCTGGGATACGTCTGGAGCATTCTGTTTCATGTCGTCTGCCCCGCCTCCAGCCTCCCCCGAACAGATAAAACCTTTCACTGTTGGGAAGGGCTGCGTGGCAGTCAGTGGCACCACAGAGGAGCGATGGCCTCTCAGAGACTTGCACCCAAAAGAACAAGACACTTCTTGTTGCTCTTTTCTAAAGCAGAACACTCTTCGAAATCGCTCCAGGAGAACAAGGACCACCTCTATCCCAGCACAGCTCCCCAGGGCAATGCCAAACTCCTCCTCCCATTTAATCCTGTGCTGTTTCCACTCCTGCACCACCCGACCATTATAACACATTATTCTCAAATCGCTGCTCCGGCACAACAGCGTTCAGCTTTCAGACCCTAACGGCGTTTGCCTGCTGCCACCATCACGCCTCAGGACACACCTGCGCGCGTCTCCCCCACTAACACCGCGCTCCACACATAGGCCGCTTGTTACAAATGCCACGTTGCTAAAGTAACTAATAGGATAAGATACTCTAAAATAGTAAGGAAGAAACCAGTGCAGGAGAAACGTCAGACAGAGCAATCCTAAATGAATCTCTGCAGTCAGATTATTCAATGTCATCAAGATAAACATTACAAAACTCTCCCCAGCTACACCCGTAAAGGCAACATTTTCCGCCCAAGCCGCGTTACGCTTACCTTCGCGCAGTTACTCCACATGCCCGGGCAGCGTGGCGTGCCGCGGGATGAGATGGGAGCACAGATACAGAGAGCCGAACACTGCTTGCAACAGACCGTTCGCTAGAAATTTAAAAACCTGTAGTTCCTCAGTGATGAGTACTGTTCTTCGAGGTCTGTAAAGGTCTGGAACTATTTGTAAGACAGCTGTATATTTAAGCACACTATAGAATACACACATATATAGAGTGCTTTCAACTCCAGCGTACCAGTTGCTCTCTGGTTTGCTTCAGGCGCTTACCCTCTGGCCATAATGACTACCTGAGAGAAGTTCTCTGTTAACAGGCGAGCTAGGCAGAAAACCCATGTCTTGACTTCCAGTTCTCAGAAGAACACTTGCTAGACAAGCAGCTAAACAAGTATGCACTTATGCTACAGCAGTGATGACTTGGACACTTTAGCCACATTGGTAGTTCCAATAGAATCACAGAACCATGGAATATCCCAAGTTGGAAGCACAAGGGTCACCAAGTCCAGCCCCTGGCTCCACCCAAACCCAGGGCCTGTGTCTGAGATCGGTGTCCAAAGGCTCCTTGAGCTCCGACAGGCTCGGTGCTGTGACCACTTCCCTGGGGAGCCTGTTCCAGTGCCCGACCACCCTCTCAGTGAAGAACCTTTTCTTAACCCCCAGCCTGACCCTCCCCTGTCACAGCTCCATGCCGTTCCCTCGGGTCCTGTCGCTGTCACCAGAGAGCAGAGCTCAGCGCCTGCCCCTCCGCTCCCCTCGTGAGGAAGCTGCAGGCCGCCATGAGGCCTCCCCTCATCTCCTCCTCTCTGGGCTGAGCAAACCAAGCAACCTCAGCTGCTCCTCACACATCTTGCCCTCTAGACCCTTCACCAGCTTTGCTGCCCTCCTTTGGACACTCTCTAACAGTTTTGTGTCCTTCCTATATTGTGGTGCCCAAACCTGCACACAGAGCTCGAGGTGGGGCCATACCAGTGTGGAGCAGAGCAATAAAACAATAAAGAAACTTCCATACTGCAATATGTAATCATTAGATCATGTAGTTTACTTAACACTTGCATTAAATTGAAAATAAAACAAGGTCCTGCCACATAAGTTATATCATGTTGAAAAAAAAACCTTAAATTTAATGGAAATTCCTTTCACGACCCCCTCGGACCCTGAGAAGTGCAAACTGCTCTAAGATGGAGCACTAACTTCTTGGTTTTCAGCCTACATGGGAGTTTAAAGATTGCCTTTCAAGATCTTAAAACACCAGTGAGGTTATTTTGTCCTGCTGCCACACCAAGCACGAACTGGTGAAAGTGCAGTGATGGAGAAACAGAGACCTCACTTGTCGGAATACCAGAGCGGCCGTGCTTCCCTGAAGGGCTAACCATTAGCCTAGGAAGTAGAAATGGATGTCTTGATATGTGGGACTGTCAGGATCAAAGAGCAGCACACACGATTTGGGGAAGTAGCAGAGCTTTGTCTTGCATCTCGTGTAAATCACAGAAAAATGATGGAACCTCTATCGGTGGGACCATGTGGTTAGAATGCCGCAGGTGACAGCTGGCAGGTGTAGGACAGACAGGTCAGCAAGTGGAAAGCTACGTCAAAGGCGCTCCGAGAGAGGCATCTGGCTACCGGTACCACTCGTGCCCTGCTAAATAATATTTAGAAGTAAAGAAGCATGAGTGACGGGATCTGGATTTACCTGAACTGCTGTAAGAAACGAAACCCACTCACTCAAAACAGTGAAGCAGCCATCTGACCAAAGAAGTGGGGAGTCGGTACAATTAATATTTGGATAACTAACCTTCACTGTCCGCATTCTTCTTTGGACTCTCAACAATGATCCAGAGACTTAGGGAGGTTCAAATGAAACCGCTCCAGAAACTCAGCACTTTGCAGTTTAAACTTGGAGTATAAGCAAGCAACGAAGGTCAGAAATGTTACGCAGAGAGAAGCTGAGGTATGCTATAAGAAATCATGAATCTATGGAAGTACTGTAATGCTTAATAGAAAGACGGCACCTTAGTACCAAAAACGCCCAAGACCCAGTGCTGTACAAAGCAGGGGGCAGCCAGCCTGGGGGAAGAGACCTTCTGCAGCTTCAGTAACTAAGCTCCAGAGGCAGGAGGGTCCTGACGCGCTGCGCCTGGGAACCTCTGAACGTCGTGTCCAGCATCGGAAAACTGCACCCAGGCAAGGTGAAAGGTTAATGGCAGCTAAACTGCTTAGTATGTTTTTAAAGTAATTTTAAACTACATTACTCGTCACTAAAGCCTGAGGTCATCCTATTATAAGAAGCAAATAGAACAATAATTAACTTTTACTAGATTTGGCTTAATTAGAGTGAGCTAATTATCTTGATGCTAAGTGAGGACTGCAAATGGAAGCACTGACAGCCTGTAGCCTGCTCTTTGCTGGAATCAAAATGGTTGCATTTTAAGCTCAGTTTGGAAAACAACACCTTTAATTTTGCACACATACTGGCTTTTTTTTTTTTGCATAAATCCCTATCCTGCAGTCCTTGGCTGTTTGCCTCACCAATAACAACCAGAAGGGATTCAGAGATCCAGCACTATTATTGCACGGACTGTGAAAAGATACAGACCAACTCTTTCCTGCACCTCACAGTGTAACATTATACAGAGAAACTTTTCCCTTTTAAATATTTTCACTGATGAAGTCTGAAGAGCTCTTTCTCTATTAGGCTAATTCTTCAATTTATAGATTGCATAATCAAATCAAGAACTACTCCTTCCCATTACTTCATCGGATGCTATAAATGTACATCTTCCCCTTCCTCTTTCAGGTCAAACCTTCAGCCTGGATTACTCTTCAGATACTCTGCTGTCTTCAGCAACATTACACTGACTTACACACTTTCCCTGTGACCAAAAACTCCCTCCACCCAGAATGTGACAAAAAGTCTTCACTTTTTAGGAATGGTCGTGTCAATTCTCCACTTTTTTTTTTTTTGCAAAAATATGAAGAGTTCAACCTAAGATTTTTGGTTCCTGTTTATGAGATGCATTTTTATGCAAAGCTATCACAGATAATCTTTTAACACCTTGAAGCAATGCAGGACTATAGATTACTGTACCTTGCATCAACATGGACTCCCTTTGCATTACCTCAACATATTATTTTAGCTCCTTTTTTTTGTTCCTTACTGCATTACCTGGGGAAAATCAGTACCACCAACTTTGTACTTCTCCATCCAGCTGCAGGTTTGGAAGAGGCAGCAAACTGTTCCCAGAAAGTCAGAATACTGGCTTTGTGATGAGAACTCTATTTCAGACCATACCAGTTCAATATACAAGTGAAGCTTTGTCATTTCTCCTTCCTATTCTACCCTCTAATGGGCTCTCAATTTACTTTTCTCAGTAATGGTATTAAAGCAACACACTGCAAACACAGCTGCGCCATTACTCACTGACTAGTGAGCTGGCACTCTCTGTTGCAGAAGCATAGTTAATTCTTGGTCTGAAGACCTAAAACAATAGCACCTAGTAACGGATACTTCAGTTTACATAATTTTAGGATATGCACTCAATTTTCTATTATCTCTACACCATGACATCAAAGAAAGAGAATGACAGTAACATGACATGGACTTTCAACCACTGAGCCCTCTCATGACAAGATTACATATGAGAAACTGATCTAGGTTTGGAGAGGCTCTATTTTATTCCAGTAAATATTTATTCCTATCTCTAGGGGATATTATACAAGCTGCACGTTCTCCTGCTCTGCCACTCATTAAAAATGAGAAAGGCTTCTCGAGGTTACCTTGCCTAGCTTTGAAAGTACGCCCTTAATGGAATAAAAACAGTGCAAATCACAATAGTCACAATAGTTGGCAGGTGTAACAATGAGCGCTCCAGCATTACTGAACAGGGCATCAACGCAGTCCGTGGCAAATACAAGGTCATTTCTGATGTAATCCTCCTTTGCTCACTGCCAAATCAGATATCACAAAGACTGCCCGCTTATGAACTCTACTGTTTGGTTTTGTATCATCTTGTTTTTAACTTCCCAAATAAACAGAAGCGGGCCATTTCATACCACCATGTTTGGAGGCTGAGGAGGGGGACAACAAGCACCTGTTGAGATGATCAGCTGAAAAATTACAGAAGTTGTAACTATTTACTTACTGCGTGTCTGTTCCCAGGAGCATCTCCACCTTCTCTCCTGCGTGGTTACTGAGGACTGCCAATCTGAAGAGGTAAACTGCAGAGCTCTGCCGCGAGTAGAGCATAGCTGAAGCGTTCTTTACAGGAGAAGAGGTCAGGTCCTCACTGTCGCACTGTTGTACCAAGAGCTGATCTCTTAAAGCATAATCAGTGACATTGTAACTCTCTTCACTGCAAAACAAAGAAGGGACAAAAAAAAAAAAGTTTAATGTTTAGTTTTCCATTAGGCATGTCTGGAAGCAAATTCAGTAACAGAATCCACTATAAACTGCATAGCATGGCACAATTCTTCTGACACCTCATACCTTCACCTCTTCCATTTGTTTTTGAAACTACCAGCTTTCCAAGATTTGAAGTAGATCACTTTTAAGCCCTGGGGATTTCATTTAGTGGCAGAGGTAAATGACTTGGGAATTCTTGAGATGGTGTAAGCTCAACTTACTCCACTAAATTGGAAAACAGGCACAGCAACTGTACACAGTTGTGCATCTTTTTCTTCTGTAACTCCAAGTGAACAACAGACCTTCATTTTAGAATGTGTTAGAAAAAATACACTTTCCCTCTTCCTGTGCCTGTAGAAATATGCATATGTATACTGCTTCCAGATAAAGCACTATCAACCTTCATTTTAAATACAGGATGATAATCTTCTACTCCTTGTCCATCTCCATGTAAAAAGTCTAGACTAAAAACTACTTTACAGTATTCTGAAGCTAACTACAATAACCTTAGTCAACCGTGAGCTTTAAGAACGGGCACAGGCTTGGCACACGCTATTGGTCTTGTACAATGCACTGTGCAATTTACCTTTTAGAAAGTCTTTTTGCACCCACACACATCTTTTGTAAATAAATATACGAACTCTAAGTGATACGGATAAAGATTGCTACTTGTGCTTCATGACTTCCCACACACCACTAGACAGAGCGCAATGAAACAACGCCAGTTAGAAGCTCTGCTTTGCCTATGGTTGAAATGGAGGAGGAGATGTGGACAAAACTTATCTTAGCTGACCCAGTACCATGTTTGACACAGAAAACAGAAGACCTCAGAACTACTTTTTATGTTGAAGTTGTCAAATATTGAATTATGCCAAAACAATGTTACAGTAGTTTTCCCATATAGGTGAAAACATGCAAACACAAACATCACAAATCAGAAAATAAAAGTGCAAGTTATTTTAAGAACACGACTTAAATGAAAATATGCACTCTTCCCTGAACAGCTTTTTATTTCTAAACGTGAGAATCACTTCAGCCGATGAAGATTTTCTTGACAGCTGAAGACAAAGGAAAGAGAGGAAGGAGAACGTCTGGAGAGGGCACACTGTTACGCATGGCAGCGCTAGGTGACAGCAGCGAATGGTTACTGCAGCCTGCCTATTCTTCAATACACTACGATGTATTTAGGACATGTGCTTCAACTTCATAACATCCAGACATCTTGAGCAGCATTCTTCAGCACTCTTAAGAGCTCAGCCAGTTATCATACTTACTATTTTTGCTACTTACTCATATCCAAAGCAATACTGAAAGCATATTTTTTAAAGTGGAAATTAATTGTGCATTTCCACATTTTTAAAGAAGTGAAACACAGTTAAAGAAACAGTTAAAAGCCTCTATGCTTATTTGGGAAATGACAATTGTTCACAAGAAAAAAGAAGCCACCTGAAAAGGTCTTTTTGCTTCCACTGAAGCTGAGAGTCTATTTGCTGTAATTCTCTTACGTGAATTTGCACGTTTACCAGGATGTATCGCCAACTCAGAACACTGATAACTAATTGCCTCATAACTTCACGTAGGCTTGTAACCTTTTTCAGATTTATTGTCCTACATTGGTGCAACAAGAAAAGAGAGACAAAAACCTGCTTACATAGGCATAACACCAATTCTCCCTCCTAACATTGCTCAGCCCAAACATTGCTGAGTTCTTAAAATTTTGCAGTAAATAAAATAAATTGGATTTTAAGCTACAACTGTATATACTCAAATTTCAAGTAAAATCTATTTAGCCCTCAGTCTCATGTGATAAAAACCTATGCTGCAGCCTCAGATTATTGTGGTTTGTTAAAATAATTTAAATAATAATAATAAAAAAATACTTCAGAAGATTAATGTTGCTGCCAGAAATGCACAGAAACTTAAGCGCTGAACTGATACAAGTCAAATCCCAAACACCTGGCACTGAAGCTATCTGAAATGCTAATGATGACATACCCCTTTCTGGCAGGTGCAAATGAAGCGTATTCTGCCTTTACGGTTGCTCAGCTATTACAAGAAAATGGATAGATGATGACTTAATGTCTGTAAGATACTCTACCCATTTTGCTAACTGACGAAAAATACCTGTGAATACCTCAGTTGTTAATGTAATGGTATTTGTAAATCTTATTTTTAATTCTTCAGAGAAAGATTGCTAAAAAAAACACAACTAAGCAACATTATGACTCAAAACCTGGTATTATTATATATTACTACTGGTATCTGCGACTCTTACAGCATTGGAAAAAATCCTCTATTTTTTCAAAGGATGATAAGCTTACACATTGTATTGGATTTGTTGATTAACAGTTTCTGCCGGTGCACCTGGTGTAAAAACAAAGTTCTTATTTCAACTACGTGGAGTATGTTTTCGCTTTTGTTCTGTGAGTTGAAGACTTGAAACGGATTTTTTCAATACAGCTTTGTACATTCTCAAATGATTGACCAAGTTCCATTAGTCTCATGTTCCATTAGTGTAATCCTTCTTGCAAGTCCTTTTGGTCTCATCTTTGAGAGCGTTTGGGGGCTTCACAAAGGAAGCAGAAACAGTGACAGACAATCTTAGCTAGATTTATCGTATGGAATGGCTGCAATCACTGAAGTTCCTAAGAAGGTGAACACTTTTCCTCCCTGTTTCTTTTGTATTAAGTCTCAAAACAGCACCAGCAATTCCCCACAGTCCAACAGCAGCTCTGACACCCCCTGGTACCCAAGCTCTTCCACTGGTGGTTTCCACTCTGGGGGCCAGCCCCATTCATGCACAAAACATACCAAAACTTCCCAGAACACTTTTGCAAGAACATAAAATGGCTTTAAAAATGCTCCACACAGTTGTGATCAACCAAGCTTTTGATCACACTGTTGTTTCTATGCTCCTTTGAGTAAAAAAATAAAGGAGTTAGTCACACGGGAAATGAGATGGAAGCAGCAAACTCTCTTAGAGCTCTACAAAAATAAAGCCAAGTTAATTATGCAAGTATACATGACTTCTTGGATCCTGAAGCAGAAAAAATACAGATTACAAATAGGTTTTGGTCTAATTAAAGGAATTTAACAAGAGCACATTGAGAAGCTGTGAGAATCTTCAGCATTTCAGCATGTGGAAAGCTAAGTTTTGATTTTTGCACATATAATCCACCATAAAGAGATGCTAAAAGTAACCTTAATTCAAATGTATTCTGTATGTCCTTACGTTTTGGGAAAGGCCTGCACTCAGCTCTTCCCTGAAACATAACAAATTTACTCTGATTTTCCTACTGTGGAAAAGCATAAATGTTTTGAGAGGGACTAGGAGAGGGGAGACAGAACAGAGACTGTGGATTTAGGCTTCACATCCCCCTAAGTCCAGATCGAGATTCAAATTAATTCATTTATCTTTTAAAAGATGCTACTTATCACAAGGGCAATTGTTTCAAGTGCCACCCGTAGTATCTGAGGGTTCCTACTGAGGAAGAGAGGAAAAAAAAAAAAAAAACTATCTTTCATTTATCAATGAAAAATACATGCTCTAAAACAGAGGAAGTTTTTTTTGTTTGTTTGTTTTTAAAAAGAAGCCAGTTCAGTTTTTAAAAACTTTTATACAGGGTATGCAATTGCTGCCTAGCCAAGGGCAGAACTAGCAAAACCAGCTAGGGATGCTGCTGTAGTCACTGGGGGATCTTGAACCTAAAAAGAAAGAAATGCAGTCTGTACATTTGCATAGTAAATAATGAATGCATTCCTAACTAATTCATCAACTGAGATAAACCTCTACAAATTCCTCTCATCTCCATTCAACAAAACAGTCTGTCTTGAACCTATTAAGGAGTCTCTATCTTTCTACCTCCTGCACTCTCCGAGAGGCCTGCAGACTGCTCCTTGCGAACAGGCAACGAAGCCACCGATAAAGCCGACTGAATGCTGAAGACAACGTAGCCGAGCGAGCAGATGTACATAAATGGAAACTTAATCTTCCCCGCCAGGCAGCGGAGTACCAGGAAGGACATCTCACACATTTTTTGAAGTTACTGTAATCAGCTAATACAACTGTGCCAATGGGCACTTTCAGTTTAAGGCTCAACATTTTGCCAAACTTTTATTTAGATTCAGAGCACAGAACAACAGGACTATTTCATATCCCTTTGCAAGGAATGCCTGCAAATTTCAGCGGCGCTTTTATGAAGACCAAATGCCTGTTCTAGGCCACCTATTCTTTAACAGAAAGCACATGGTTACTCTCCCCATTTCCTTTATCCTATGTATAAAAAAGTGGTAAAAGTCCCTTATAGATCTTCTTCAGCAACGTTTAATCACCTGTTTAGTCTGATTGCTTTAGTTACAAAATCATTCCTGGCATCTTGGAAAAAAAAAAAAAAAAACCACCACATTTTTTCAAGCATCTGTGAACAGGTAACATTCCCAAGTAGTATTTAACCTTTGGGTGATTTCCAGTGTATGAAGTCCAGTTGCATTCCACTGTCAAGACAATCTCAGGAGCTGACAAGCCAAAGAGCCATGAAAACAGACAGGATTCTAGTGGTATCCTTAGGGGATTATGGAAAGCAGAATATTCAATAACTGTATACTCGTACAAAAATAGAAGTCGCTCTGCAGTTCATCTGAAATCTTCCAAAAGCACTCAGGGATGTTGCTGGTAGATTTTCTGAATGGCTCAATAAGGCAGTTTTACTTTAGCTGTCTATAACAAAACTTTATTAATTCTGGAGTTCTCTTGAACTCCGCAGAATGCAGAGCCAGCTCATCGGCAGTTTTGAGTATTAGTAACTAGAATATGAAACCAGATCTTCATGGTCCCAGGAGGGCCTGTTGGAAAAAAGGAGGTACCTGACTTCTGGTAAAGTTCAAAGCTAGCTGTGTGTCCCTTTTTTAGCAGAGTATCGTTACAGTGTAAGCTTCCAAGTCTGCAAAAGGTATCAGAGAACCACCTCTGTAGCCTGGTCCCCTCCTCCCAAGGGCAGCTATGGAAACTCTACCAGGCCTGACAATGGACAAATATGTATCTAAACCCAGCAATTATGCTCATCAGCTGTGCAGGGGATGTATAAGAAGGATGATACTTTTATCTGTGTTTGTGGTTTAGAAGAAGCAAACTGAAAACTCGTTATGAAGGAAATACAAACATAAAAGTAGTATGCATAAAGTCAATATGCTATATTTTAATAAGGCACTAGTGTCATCATACTCTGTGGAGAAAGCAAGTTTCCCAAACACGACACAAGTAACAAGAATTGTAGTGTGTTCCATGTGAATCATGAAGCAGATTGAAAGAACAACTCTTAAGATGTATTATTATATTATTATATTACTATATTAATTATAAGTTTATATTGCTGGTTACTCCTCGTGTCAGAACACTACCTTCAAAATCCAATGTCAACATAAACTATGGGTTTATTGGTCCCTGTAGTGGAAGCTATGGCCAAAACGGGGACAATTCACAGTAAAGCATGGAGGTAAATAAAAAAAGAATAGAAGCCAGAAGAGGAGCAAAAAGAGGATGGGTTTAGAGAATGAGAAACAGAACAGTAATACCAGTAGCAGTTCAGCAACACTACCATAAAGCTGAATAAGAGACTACTGAACAGGGAAAAAAAAGTTCTCAATAAGCTAAAAGCAGAGCAGTGGGAGAATACAGATCTTTATTCAATCTATACAACTGATACCACAAATTAATGTGTCCCTTTTTGTGCTAATCTCAATTGCCAGTCTTGAGTATTTTGCAGTAGCTGTTTACCTTACTTCTTCCAAGTGTGATGAAGCAACTGACTATCCTGCTGCTTTACAACACACAAATCAGAGCCTAAATGATTCCCCGGCTGTATGCACACACAAAAATGGACTGTCTGAAGCTGACATTGAAAGCATAAGCCTCTGAAATACTTCATAGTGGCAGGAGGTAATAGCCACACACTGTCCATTAAAAAAGAAGAAATTTTGGTAGCTAAATTCCACTTAACCTACTTAATGGGGCAGAGAACACAGTCAAACCTTGTAATTTCAATCAAAAGGGGCAACTGTAGCTGAGGAAGATTATAATTAATAAAGCATCATTAAAGTTCAAGCATAAGAACTCTGGTGCATGATAAGTACACACCAACATACCCTTCATCTTTTTTACTGCTAAAATGCAGTAATTCTCATTATAAAAAGGTTTCTGAAATGCTTGCTCGGTATTCAAAATGCTGTTCTTCCAATAACGATTCTGACATTTGGAAATCGTTCTTGAAATGCGCGTGTGAACAGTGACGTACGCTGTATCCTGCTGGACCAGAGCTGTTCAGCACTTACCGACGCTGCTTTGACAGGCACCAGCGAGGCCGGCCTTTCAGAAGCTGAGAAGAACGGCTGTTCGGAGCCACTCCCCACTGCCTGCGCGAGCTTCTGCTTTTATGGCAAACTGCTCCCACAGGATAGCTGAAGACTGACTTCTGGATAAAGGACTAAGCAGCATGATTGCAGCACTAAGTAATCAGTATTTTTAGCGCAGCAGTGATTTTTTTTTTCTGCGATGTTAAGAATCTTTTGAGAAAGCAACTGCTCAACTAAAAATACAAACATGAAAACTCAACTAGCAACGCATATTTCTGGCCATTGCTGTGGTGTCCACGGTAACACTGTGGGTAGGAGAAGAGATCACCAAGAGCTCCAATATTATGAATAAGCTTATTCACTTGGGTGAAGTGCAGGCCTCATGCTCAGAATATCTGGGAGGTTCACGCAAACCAATCCTTTTCTAATTTGTCTGGGGGGTGTTCTTCAGGTGAGTAGATAAATCTGATCGTTAACATCACATTTTCTTTAATTCTGGCTTCTGGGCCCATTTAGGACATTTCAATTCCAACAGCTGGAAGTTGTTATAAATCCAAAGCCCCAAAGGTTGAATAAGATATGTTGTTATAAAAATCTGTTTTATAATCTGGATGAGCCATCACATAGGAAACCAATAAACACTGTAACAACACAGATAATAGATTTTTCATTGTTTTCCTAACTCAGACATTTACTTAGCTACCAACACAGCAATATGTTAACAGCAGTCCCATGAGAAAACAAACACACAGTTTAAGAACATGAGATACAGCTCTGATCTGCTGCCAGTGATTTAACAAGGGACTTTCAAAGAAACGTTTCAGCATGAACTTTGATAAACACTGAATCTCAGAAACATGCTCACAGCATTAAGATAGCTTGGGAGAACTCTATTCGCCTTTCTTCTCATCTGTATAAAAATACTTTGAAATATATTTTTTCCTCCGTTTTCGTTTAGCTTTCTCTTTGCTTAAATATTCACATTTTCTTCCCAGATTTTATATTCTACCTCATTCCTCACAATTTCTGATTTAAATTATGGATTTGAAGTTACACAGAATGGTATCTTTTTAAAATAGCTGGTATTTGGTTCAACTGGTCAATGCAAATGCAAAATTGAAACAATTTCAGCCTCAGGAAGAACTCTTATCTATCAAGTATTATTTAGCAGCAATAGCAGAGGATGTAAATTCCATTAAATTATTCTAAGCCTGCCCTCAAATCTAGCGATAAAAATTTAAGTGGAGACTACTAGAACCAGTTTCCCATCTATCTCTCTCAAAAGCAGTCCAACTTGGGAAAGAACAGAGGGGAAAGAAAATCACTCTTTCTTTACCCTCCCCAAAAACTCTCCTTTTGTTAAGGCATCAAGGATGAACTTTTAAATTTGTTTGACAATTCAGAATTTCAATCGAGTTTGCCAATGATAAATCCCATTTAACAAGCACTTACTCATCATTTCTAAACACCGTCTGATAGAACAATGTTAGAAACTCAAATACCTTCATAATTCATTTACACTCTCAGACACAGCATATTGAAACATATGTTTAATCCATATTTCCTCCCGTTTTATCCTGCAAATGTACCAGGTCTCTTTGAATCTCATTCATTCTTTCAAAAAAAGCAAATGGCTAGAAAATTATGGAAAAATTCTGGGGATGCAATAGCATTTGCCTTTCCAAAGCCAGCAAGTTTTGGTTCTCATTTCCCCTAGGGTGAGGCACACACAACAAGCATGATAATTTTAGAAGACAGCTGTAACTTAGATGGTCTCTCTGTGATGCAAGGAGCTGAACACAAAGACAATTTTATATTGGTGAAGCTCTTACCTCTTCTTCTTGGTGATAATGAGGACATCATTAAAGAGGAAGAAGTACACCTGCTGTTTAGAAGTCCTTTTAGAAAAAAGTCCAGTGTCTTCTATGTATGCTGTTAATTCGCCCCTTTTCACTAACCATCGTGAAGAAGAAACCAATGGAAACGGCTACAAAGCAAGAAAATAGTATTTTAATCTTTTGAAAAGTAGAAATTTTTTTAAAAATCAGTTAACAGTCTTAAATGTTTGGAAAAAAAATGCCTGAATAAACTCAAAGCTCATTATTATGAGTACAAGCACAAAACAGAAATATCAAGGTTTAAGGTACCTTTATCACTAGTATAATCCGTAAGTAATAGCCTGCAAATACTTGAAAATCGCTCATGTTCATGACCTAACTGCTCATCTAAGACAAAAATGAACAATTTGACTGGTCATATACTTCAGGATGGAACAGACTATACAAGATGTCCAAAGGAGATTAAGAAGACTGGCACTAGGGGAATATTTCAGTTTTCATAGAGTAAGCAATCATTCTTTGAGCACATGAGCACTGGATTTTTTTCTAGGCACCTCACAGTTTTTCTACCTGAACAGTTGGAATGAAAAGCTTCAGCACTTCATCTCAAACACAAGGGCTACAGCACACTGTATACTGCATTTCATCACATCTTTGAAGTCAGTTCAAATGATGCTGTGCCTTCTTTCTGCATGTTCCATACCATGCACAGAAAAAAAAGTGTAAGAGTCTTTATCATAGAGAAATACACTGTACAACCCACATTGAAATCTTCTGTGAACTTATGAAAACAGACATAAATTATGGAGATGGCATATAAGACTAGATCCGTCCTAACACAGTACTGAACATTATTCTTGAGATGTTCAGAGTATGCAGACTTTTTCTTCTATGAAAATACAAGGCATGTGAAGAATACTAGAAGGCTTATCAAACATGGTAAAATCCATTTTCTACTCTACAAGTAAGTTGAAATTCCAACACAGCTCTGTGAAAGAACATTTAAAGGAGTAAGTGATACGTAGAGTTTGAATTAGCCGTCCCTTTTAATGCCTAAACAACGTAGTTTGTTCATGACATCATAAATTTACCAGCGGTTTGAAAGACATCTGAAAGTTTTTAGAGGACATCTCTTAAGGCATCCACTTATGAAAGGTCATATTACCAAATAAATGTCCTTCCCGAGGATGAATTTCAGCTTTTTTTTTCCTCCATCTTCCATTCCATCAGGAAGGGTAACTGTTGTATGTGACCACAACCGCTCCATAATTTGCTCCTGCAGCTGAAGGGACAGGCAGGCCAGGCTGCTCCTGGCATACTGCTGTCAGGCGGCACGTGCTAGTCCGAGCACCCTCTCAGGCCAGCCTTGGTAACTCATGGCACGTGTGACGCTGGTTCCAGAAACAGCCAGCCAGGCTTGCACAAACCTGCATCCCTCCACTTATGAGGACTGAAGAGAATCATCCTCCCAGGGGAATCACCATACAAAACAACTTACGTTTTTTCCTTTGATAGCAGGAAGGGAAGATTTCCAAGTGCTTGCTATTTTCATTAGCAGCTCTTGAAATACCATACAATTATCTGTCCACTGCCATAGCTTTATCAAAGATGGATAACCAAAGATACTATAAGCTCCTCTTTATCTAGTTGATGTAGTTGAACTCTAGAAGTTCTGTGGAGCAGGATCTCTATTTCTCTCTGGGTTAGGGCGAGGACCAACACCTGAAATAGGTGAATCAAGCCAAAGAGGATAATAGCTGTCTAATGTGAAGACCAGGCTTTATTAATCCAAAGTATCATAGAATCCTAGAATGGCCTGGGTTGAAAAGGACCTTAAAGATCATCTAGTTTCAACCCCCCTGCTCTGGGCAGGGTTGCCAACCACTAGAGCAGGCTGCCCAGCACCACATCCAGCCTGGCCTTGAATGCCTCCAGGGATGGGGCAGCCACAACCTCTCTGGGCAACCTGTTCCAGTGCCTCACCACCCTCTGAGTGAAAAACTTCCTCCTAATATCCAACCTAAATCTCCCCTGTCTTAGTTTGAAACCATTCCCCCTTTTCTTATCACTATCAACGTGTGTAAACAGGCGTTCCCCCTCCTGTTTATACGCTCCTTTCAAGTACTGGAAGGCCGCAATGAGGTCTCCCCAGAGCCTTCTCTTCTCCAAGCTAAACAAGCCAGGTTCCCTCAACCTTTCCTCATAGGAGAGGTGCTCCAGCCCTCTGATCATCTTAGTGGCCCTCCTCTGGACCCGTTCCAAGAGCTCCACATCCTTCTTGTGCTGGGGGCCCCAGGCCTGCACGCAGTATTCCAGGTGGGGTCTCACCAGAGCAGAGTAGAGGGGGACAATCACCTCCCTCTCCCTGCTGGCCACCCCTTTTTTAATGCAGCCCAGGACATAGTTGGCCTTCCGGGCCGCAAGCGCGCACTGCCGGCTCATGTCCAGCTTCTCGTCCAGCAGGACCCCCAAGTCCTTCTCCGCAGGGCTGCTCTCGAGTTCTTCTTCTCCCAGTCTGTATAAGTACCTGGGATTGCCCCAGCCCAAGTGCATCACCTTGCACTTGGCCTTGTTGAACCTCATTAGGTTCTCTTGGGCCCACTTCTCCAGCCTGTCCAGGTCCCTCTGGATGGCATCCCTTCCCTCTATGGTATCAACTGCACCGCTCAGCTTGGTGTCGTCCGCAAACTTGCTGAGGGTGCACTCGATTCCGTCGTCTATGTCATTAATAAAGATGTTGAAGAGCACCGGTCCCAAGACCAACCCCTGAGGGACACCACTTGTGACCAGCCTCCACCCAGACATAGAACCGTTGACCACCACCCTTTGGCTGCGACCAGCCAACCAATTCTTTATCCACCTAACAGTCCATCCTTCAAATCCATACCTCTCCAATTTAGAGAGAAGAATGTGGTGAGGGACTATATCAAAGGCTTTGCTCAAGTCCAAGTAGATGATGTCCGTCGCCCCTCCTTTGCCCACCGATGCTGTCACTCCATCATAGAAGGCCACCAGATTGGTCAGGCAAGATCTGCCTCTGGTGAAGCCGTGCTGGCGGTCTCGGATCACCTCTTTATCTTGGTGATATTCCCAACTGCGGGAGAAGTAGACACCACAGAAGGACCTTCTGTTTCTCTGGGTCATGAACATGAATGGAGATGTGAGACTGCATGTCCTGGTCATACAGAGAACAGATCCTCTCTCAAGCTGTCCATTGACGTGATGCCAGAAAGACAAAGGTCCATTGCAGCGCTGGCAGCTCTCCCAGTGACCAAGGTTCCTCGGTCAGTGATCTCACTGACAGTTGCTAGCACTGAACTGACCAGAGCTAGTATATGAGACGGTTTCTTCAACGCCACACAGTGGAAAGGTTCTTTCTGTGGGAGCAATTCTGTGCTGTCAATAGACAATATTCTAAGCAAAGACACTCCTTCGTAGGTCTCACCCATCATCTCTGGGATGACCTATTTGAGTCCTAGCTTCAAAACTGAAGATGTTGATACTTTTGTGTCTATGCACCTTTGAGTATTGCACACCTGCTGGATGGAGCATCTGAAGATGTCTGGTACCAAAAAGGATTAGACTCACGGGTTGATGATCAGAGGGCTGGAACACCTCTCCTATGAAGAAAGGTTGAGGGAACTGGGCTTGTTTAGCTTGGAGAAGAGAAGGCTCCGGGGAGACCTCATTGTGGCCTTCCAGTACTTGAAGGGAGCGTATAAACAGGAGGGGGAACGCGTGTTCACACACGTTGATAGTGATAGGACAAGGGGAAATGGTTACAAACTAAGACAGGGGAGATTTAGGTTGGATATTAGGAGGAAGGTTTTCACTCAGAGGGTGGTGAGGCACTGGAACAGGTTGCCCAGAGAGGTTGTGGATGCCCCGTCCCTGGAGGCATTCAAGGCCAGGCTGGATGTGGCGCTGGGCAGCCTGCTCTAGTAGTTGGCAACCCTGCCCAGAGCAGGGGGGTTGAAACTAGATGATCTTTAAGGTCCTTTTCAACCTATGCCGTTCTATGATTCTATGATTGACTTCTACAAGTGAAGCCTGAGCTGCACACCCTGTACCTTGCAGGTTCTCTAACAGCAGGTACACAATGCCACTGGAAAAGAATAGGCATCCACTTTGCCCATGCTTATTAATATTTGTACCTAAGAGCTGTTGCAGTAAATGGGCACTTAACAGTTAAGTTCTGTGTATTTTTCTTCACTCCAAGGGAAATAATCCAATTTTTGTTTCTACTTCACATGTAACGGGCTTTTTGCTCATCAAGAATATGTACTTTCTCTGCTGTTGCTCCAATTCATTTTGTCTTGTAACGATTAGACTAAGGAAGACAACTGCTTTTTTCTGTTTAAAATACCTTTCACATCTTTGTAGAAGTATTTCTTCATTCAGCTTGTCAGCTGTCTTCATCATTCTGCATAGGTTGTCTTTTTATATCTTTTAATCACTTAGCTGGCCTTTAGTGAACTAACTCCAACTTGTTAATACTTGCCCTATAGCATGATGCCAAAACCAAAACACAGTGCTTTGACTGCGATTGTGCTGTTGGAAGAACAAAACACGAACCTCCCTAGTTTTTATGTGCAACCATCCCCTTGTTTGTGAATTTTGAGGAATGATTTTACAGTGACTCCGAAATGGCACATGATAAATTAATCATTCCAAAGATGTTTTCTTTGCCACCATGCAGTACCACAGTAAAGACAAAAAACTAGACCAAGCTCCCGGAACCCTCTTCCTTGTGCTTTCTGTTAGGAGATAGCACACCAATGACAGATGAACCTTGCTCAAAATGGCAAAATGTAGCAGCCCTTTGGAACTACTAAAAATTGTTACAAATTAAAGAAACCTTATACTTTTTTTTTCTTGCCCTAGACTGATCTGTATCTCCATATATGCAGAACAGGCAATAATGAACGCTCACCTTGATTTGGTACTTAACAGAGATATCCACTAGAACAAAACCTTTGCTATACTATACTGTAGACTTACATTAGTGACATTTCAAAACCTACTTTACTTCAAAGCAACTACTGATAAATATCAACATATTCCATTTATCTGCAACAATTCCTAGTATTTTTGCTTTCATGCTACCAAGACAAAATAACTGTACTGAATCTTGGTCAAATTTCCTTTAGATATTTCTTCCCAATTAATCTAAGCTCACATATTCTGTTTTGATTTATACAACTTTTTTGCAGGTTTCTATTTTTGTATTATCCATTAAGTTTACTAAATGCATTTTCTACTATACTCTCTAATTTAGAAATGCAGATTTTTTTTTCAAATCCATATTTCCTAACTAGATTTTTATCCAAGTCTCTGTTAGCGAATCTGAGTGAAACAATCTGGTTATAAATCACTGTGATTTTAAGTTCATTAACTGACACTGTCACTCATCTCATATCAGTGGCTAATGTCAAGCCAACATTATTACCTTCTCCAAGGATTCTACCATAACATTTTTCTTATGGATAGTCATTTTATTAAAGGCACATTATTAAACCACACAGGTTACAAAAGGCCAGTTTAGCTCAGTACTCAGATGTGACATTCAGAACTCCCAAACTCCATCACTGAAACCTAAGTAATTTCTGAAGTTTTATATAAACATTCAGCTTTAGAAAAAACTCGCTTACTCTGAATCAAAACTCTGCTGGTTCAGTATCTTAAAGTGATGTGAAAATCAATTCTTTAACAAGTAGCTTCACTTATTTACACTTTCTGAAATGCAGCAATGGTTCCATGTGACGGCACATGAATGTGAAACATCAGGCCATACCCCAAAGGTTACACCACTGCAGTTTTTGAGACTTTACAAAATTGAAAGGCTGGGCTAGATGGTTCTTGAACACAGAATTTTCAGAAGACTTTGGTTCTTGAACTCAAATGCAT
>VXAA01000967.1:378554-395423 GCA_013399115.1 Anseranas semipalmata | reverse complement strand
AAAAAAAAAAAAAAAACAAACTGGTGCTGAAGTTGAAAAATTTAAGATTAAAAACTTCTGAATCTTAATTAAAAGAAATTCTACAGATTAGCCATGTACAAAAGTGACCTAATTTTTAGTAGCTTCTCTTGTACTCCCATGTAATGCTCTACAGTCACACCTAACAAAATAATAAAAAAAATTCCATAACACCATATGAGGAAAGAACAGAAATAGTTTACCTAATTTATAATGGTTATAAAACAGAATTACAGCACCATGATGACTGTTTTGCAGACAAAAAATTCTTTAAAAATTTCTATTTGACCATGAACTAAAAATTCCTTTAATCTCTACTCCAAATGAGTTCATTTTCCTAATTGACTATATTCCAGAGGCAGCTTGTTTTTACTTTAATATTAATTTTCCCTTAATTAACAAAAGAGTACAACATGTATATCATCTCCTTTCTATACAAAACAAGCCATCAGAACTTAAAATGTATTGAAACTTGGCCAAAGCAGCCTGGCAAGCACTCCAGCTGGCAAGCTCTCAAACCACAGATAAGGTCTAAACCACTAAGTGGTTATATTTAAGATGCACAGAGGAAAAAAAAAAACTTGCATAAAGAATACAGAAAAAGAAAATAAAGTTGCTATTATTCCCATGAAACCAGTGAGAATTGCTAGTCACAGCATGTATACTGGAAGAATTATACAGGGCCTCTTGCTTCCGCATCCTCTTTCAACAGGGAAAATAATAGAATACAAGCCCTTTAAGGAGCTCGATACATTTTAAACCTGTCAGGTACTTCTGTAGATTTGAAATCTATGAATGAGCGTGGGAAGCAGATCACCCAAAGTTTTCAGACTATCCAAAACTCCACTTCAGAGTATCCAAATACTTGAGACTATTATCCACCATCACTAGCAAATGTAGTGAAGTCACTTGTTAAGAGGTGTTTCATTTATTGCTGTTGTTGTAAGTAAATATTATTATTATTATTCTCAGTTTTTAGTGAAAATATGTAAATAAAAATACTTTGGACAAGTTGGAGACAGGATTTCCTCAGAGCAAGACTGACCAAGATCCTTTAACAACTGTTTTTTTAAAAACATAAACCTCTACTTACTTCAGATATGATGATGATAAAATAAAATCTTCTCTCAAAACAATACTCATTAGACATTAGTTACAGAAATGGTATTTTAAAAAACATCGAATAGAAAAGAAGTCCATATACTTCAAGAAATATCTTGGAAGTACAATAAAACCCCTATAACTATGATTATTTCTGCTATTTTTTCCTACCAAAAAACCTGTCTGTAAAGGATTTTTTTTTTTAAATAACAGCCTGAATTGTATTTTCAGTACTAAAAAGAATTTTTATTATTATTATTTTTTTATTTTTTTAAGATCTCAGTATTCTAAGTCTGTTTAAAAATACTTAAGGGTTAATACCACCTATCAACAGAAAACTTCTGGAATTTCAAGAAAAAAAAACCCAAACTCTATGAATGACAAAACAGGCAGGTTACAGCAACACCAACAAAAATTAATGTATCAGAATCCGCACCACAATCCCAGACCATTGTTTCCACATTTCTTCCATTCAGATATGCTGAGTGTTTGAACAGGAGTACTCCAGCAGCAGACTATACCACTGATTTTGAAAACTAAGACAATAAAGAATTCAGTTGCATTTGCATATACAAATATACTTGCCATTCTTGTGGTTGAAAAGTAAGCTAAGAAATTACCTGCAGTAGTTTAATCCGGGGACGCCTAGCTGTTATTACTTCAAAGACTTTCCTACCCCGTCGCACAGACACAAGTAGCCTCAAGTACAAGCACACTCTGTACTAACAAAACAAAAATTCGCTGACAAATGACAAAAATGAACTGTACTAGTAAAGGTGAAGCTTATCTTAAGTAATTTCACCTACGCCAAAGTCTGTGTTGCACAGCCTGCTATTCTGGGCCGGCCTCTCGCTATTTTGTTTGCATTTCCTATGCTGACAGAAGTGCTGCTGTAGTCGAATTCGGCAACTCCTGCCTGCAGGTGTGACCCAGGAGCAGGCCACACAGCTACCAGGAAACCCAGCTGGGCCGATTTGTTTCGCACCGCTGCCTCCTTGAATTCAGCAGCATGCAGCACGTGCCAATGTTCTCCTGCTTTCAATCACCTCCCAGAAAAAGGCTAACTCCTCAAAGTGACATGCTTTTACAGCAGAACTACTGGAATCTTGTACAAATGCACCACAAATTCAAGAAACACATCCTGAGGTGACTGGAACAACACCTGAGTTTTGATTTCACGCTGCTGTAATCTGGATGGTCAAATACTGTTGGGATCCTTCCCTGGTCTAAAAGCATTTGATTAGGCGTACTTTTCCTCCTGTGTACATGAGAACATCTCATTGTCGAGCAGCAGGCAGTCGGCCTCTCTTCTAATGGTAAAAACTTCACAGCCATTTGTCTCGTGCACCAGCAACGAACACAGGGGACACAAAGCTAGCTCATGCTCTCGCTCTGTGGAGTTAATTCACTTACAGGTTGGCAGAAATGGTGTGCTGAATCTCACTGGTGATGTTTTCAGAAAACAAAATGCTAGGGTGCTAAAATTCAGTCAACTTTTTATTGTTTTATTTCAGCTGCAATAGATAGATAGATCCTTTCAACCACTGAACTCACATTGAAAGCTAATAACACTTCATTCAATATATATTAAAAAAATCCTTTTGCTATAACAGATACTAACTCACTCTTAAAAGAAACATACGATTTTTTTCTTCAACTGCAGTTAGAAATCTAAGCAAAATTTCAGAACTATTTACAGCTCACAGAAGAGTCAATTCATGTGTAATGAAATTTATCAAAACTTGAGAAACAGAATTGCTTTGCCAAACAATACTGCCCCCCAAAAAAGTTTCTTTAATCCATCCAACAAGTTCCCATTCTGCAAAGGACTTCAACAGATCAGTCAATTAATGTACCAGGTATGCAGGTTCAATGACATGGCCTCCATTTGCATTGGAGAACTGTAATGATTCTCATACAATTAGAAATGATGCTGTGTATTTTTCTGCTTCTGTTTTCTTTACATGAGAAAACAGAGAAACAGAAGTAATTCAAAATCTGACAAGCCTGAAATGAATGATGAGAAGGATGGAAAGAGGCAGAGCAATGTATGACACCACGCATTTCCTGTGACAAAACCATTATGCACATTGTTATGAATTACATAATGTTTTATGGACACATAAAATTGTACCAGGACTCATACTATTAGGTACTCCAACAGGGACAGGATTTCATCCACAAATATAAATTCAGAGTCTGGACATACCTCATTCTTCAGTAATTAATGCTAACTTAAACTTAAAAAAAAAAAAAAAAAGTCCTTATACTCTCTTTCACTGAAAAGCCTCAACTTGGAGCTTAATTGAGCTTGGTTAAGATGTAACAGTCCTTAGTTACACTCTGAGTTTCCAGAGCTTCAGCTACCCTAGGATATGAACTTGTCTTTCTTGACTGAAAAGTCATGTCAGTATTACAGCCTATGCTAATTTACTTTACGCTGGCAATGAAGCTATCAAAACTTATCAAAGCATGTACTCAAAGCTATTCATATGCCAAATGGTTTATGGTCAGAAATAGCATCATACCTTGATTTTAAATTCCAGCTGGGAGTTAATTGTGTACATCATTTCTGTCCTTTCCATTTTCCGAGCACCTTCATTGCATAAACGCACCAACTGGAAACAAGATATTTGTTTAACACATTTAATGTACTCAAGACTTGTAATACTAACTCTTGTTCCTTTATAAAATGCACTTCTGTGAAAACATAAAATTTACAAAGGACCTGACATTTTCGTGCTCAGTCACAGCCATAATGTTTTCAAAACCAGACTGACTGCATCACTGAGTGATCTGGTCAGACCTGATAGCTGGTTCTGCGTTGAGAAAGAGGCTGGACTAGATGACATCCTGAGGTCCCTCTCAACCTGGATTATCCTATGATACTATAATAACTATTTATTCTTCAGCAGAGCCCAGATGATACAAAGCTACAGCCAGAAGATCTGACTGAAAAGGGTTATACTCTCTGATCCAAGTTGATCATCAGCCCCACAAAAAACAACCTTCTGGACTGACAAATCTGTGTTGCACACTGTCATGTCTATCACATACATGCAACTCACTTACAGAAGAAAGCCCCACCACAAACATTGCAGGGCCATCTTGTTAAACTAAGACAAACAGTATCCTAAAGAAAGTTTCGTTGCAGCTGACCTTTAGAATGCAATCTTAAAGTGTGTTACAGTCTTGCTGAAGTCTGTACATGTGGGGAAGAGGAGTGTACAACAACGGGGGCAGAGACAGAAAGGCAAGAAAATGTATTCCCCTTAACGTCACAAACATCATGCAGGATTTCCCAACCATTAATAAGCCTTCTCTCCTTTTATAATCAAACACTTTACAAACCATATACTGTTCCTACAGGAAAAAATAATTGTGTTGGTAACAGTACAGTGTTCCTGAGTTTAGGATATTTTCCTAAGTAATATAAAGACAACAATTTAGCCATAAAACCAATCCCTGGTGGTCTTTCTTAAATAAGACAATTTAGACTTTTTATCCTTCACTGCTCTTCCCTTACACAAGGAAGGTTCAAAGCCCAAAGCAAAGTCTAGCCCCAACATGCAGGGAAAGGTTTTGTTTTGTTCAAATAAAGAACATCCAATACATCACATTCAAGGACAGTCTATGATGCACTGCAGTTTCTGAAATTCTGAGATCTTGGAGGCAAAAAACAGCCAGTCCTTAGATCCTTAGANATGTGTGCACATATAAACAAATGAATTAGAATTTCCCACTGATTTATAAAAAAAAAGGTAATCTGATTGCTTAGTTTCACATAAAATGAACTGGAATTTATTATGAAAGTAAGTAGTGTTGTAATTTAAAATCTATACATGGAAATGGACTTGTGCTCTTCTTCTGTCATTGATTCTTGGCAAAAAAAGTGTGATTACACAATAAGACAAGAACATCTGAACAACTGCCAGCAGCAGATATAGTTAACTTGCAATAAAAGCAGAAAGAATGGTTAAGTTTTCTTAGTTTCAGACTTTTTTTCTCCTGTACCATCAGGACATACCTTGCTGACTTCTTTCAGAGCTTGCTTGCAGTTCTCATATTTTGGTGAATCTTTAGAAGTTTTCTGGCAAATAGTCTGAAATAAAACATCAGTTACTTCAGAGGACCAAGAAGCACAGATTGCAACAAATACAGAATTTTAAATACATACTAATGGAAATCAAAAAGGTGAAGTCCCAGCTGTGGACTGGGATAAATGAGAGAACACTAGGTCACTTCTCCAGAGTCCTTTGTGACACTAAGAAATGCCTCACTAGAGAGCTTTTTGGAAGAGTGTGATTTTCCATCTCTTGGCCAGTCTCCGTCCCTGGCAATACAGTGGAAGAGGGAGGCTGTATCCTTCAAGGAAAGGGAAAGGCTCCGCAGTCTCCACTCTACCTTTATGCAAACCACAGTAAAAACCCATTGCAGCTGTCCATAATCAGGTTCTTCCTGTTTTAAGTACAGTGTTAAGCTTTTCCTGGAAGTCAAAATATCCATTTATGTACAAGTGTACAAGCAATAAGAAAATTGTACCAGACTACTCTGACCTCTTTGTAGAAGGTAATTATTTCTAAAGGATTAAAAGAAAAGGCTCTTAAGGATACACACAGTTAATATGTACCATGGAAAAAGATACATAACCATATTATTTTATTAAAACAAAAAAGCACGTGGAAGGGAAGACAGTTGCAGCATACATAAGTGCTGGAAAGTAAAGATTGGTAAATCTGATCTATGACTTACACACGAGAGACAGAGTTTATTCTTGTGACTCGGAGGTAAAGATGAATTCCTATCAGAAACGGGCATTGTGAATCAATGACGGACTGGTTAAACCACTACTCTGAGAAACAAAAACATCCTAAGATATTTTACATTAAACTAGTCTTTGGTTTAATTATGCTTGCTCCTCTCTGAACATATTTGGAGCTGTATCTCTGGTACTGAAACTTTAAAAATCGATTTCACTCTAAAGTAACAATATAACAATAAGGTTTACACAGCTATCTCCACCCCACCTCAAAAACAAACAAACAAACAAACAAACACGCACCACCTCAAACAACCAAGGGGAAGGCAGAACTAATGACACACACAAAAGTAGTACTAGATTATTATTACATTTTTTAAGTAGAAACGTACTGCAGAGAAGAACAGGTTCAATGTCCCAGAATGAACTAAGTAACTGTCCAGATCATCAATCAAATCTGTCAGTGCACAGTTCACGTACATATAGGAGACCAAAATTTTTAGTCCTGTTTCTGGATCCTACTGATGCTACAATCTAAGCTTAGATCTTAATATATTGCTGGTGGTCCAGCTCATAAATTTAGTTTTAGTATCTTAACTGTAATACTATGAATCTTAGTGTGAACTTTTCCTCACAAACTTTCACTTGCACTTCTTCACACTTCCTAGGTCACCCTATAACTTGCATGAGAAGGGAACTTCTCACAGTGTAACACACTGAGGGGAAATGGGGTGTATAAATACTGTTCCATTCAGTAATGGCTCCTGTGCCCTTGAGAACAGTTTATTCTTCAGGGTTACACTGTGACCTTCTTAACTGAGGATCTTAAAGACCCTATTCCTGAAAATAAGTATTTAATGCAAAAGGACCCTTATCTAATCTATACGGTAGGAAGTCCTGTTTTGTAAACTGCAGGGTTTAATTTTAATCCTAACACTACGTGCAATTTCTGTGCTAGGTTCTTCCTCGTTTTCCAAATCAATCATTATCATCCTTTACAACCTTTTTGATTAGAACTTCTAAATGTTTAATTTTTGACTGCACAAGCAAACAAATGCTACTGTATTTCAGAGTCACCAGACACTGCTGGAGGGTGTCCAAAGAAGGGTAACGAAACTGATGAGTGGTCTGGAGAACAAGTCTTACGAGGAGCGGCTGAGGGAGCTGGGGTTGTTTAGCCTGGAGAAGAGGAGGCTCAGGGGCGACCTTATCGCTCTTTACAGGTACCTTAAAGGAGGCTGTAGCGAGGTGGGGATTGGGCTCTCCTCCCACGTGTCAAGTGATAGGACGAGGGGGAATGGGCTGAAGTTGCGCCAGGGGAGGTTTAGGTTGGATATTAGGAAAAACTTCTTCACTGAAGGGGCTGTGAGGCATTGGAACAGGCTGCCCAGGGAAGCGGTTGAGTCACCATCCCTGGAGGTATTCAAAAGACATGTAGGTGTAGATCTTAGTGACATGGTTTAATGGTGGACTTGGCAGTGCTAGGTTAAAGGTTGAACTAGATGATCTTGGAGGTCTTTTCCAAGATAAATCATTCTATGAAACTATGACAAGTCAGTATCTTCAGGCCTGTACTAGTACAAGCAAGACAACATGAAGAGACTGGAATGAACTGGGAGAATTGAACACAAGAGTGCTAACTTAAAAAAAAATGCATAAAGGAAATATAGAAAAATAACTGTTCTCACATCCATCAATAAGGGAAGACGAGTAACTCTCTGCATGGGGAGAATGAGGAAAGAGATCATTGGTAAATTCCTGCAATCTTCATGGGACTCGATCCGTGATAACACTTCTTTAAAGGCTGGATTTGTAGCTCTGGTGGGAAAAAGAAAGATGGAATTAAATAGAATGTTTTACCATAGAATTGTGAAAGTTGCTAGATTTTAAATAAAACATGATTTTAATAGTAGAGAAAGTGCAGCTTGAAAGATTCATCTCTCTTAAGCCTTCAGCTTTATTTACTTAGATATGCAAGGCCAGTATTGACATTTAGAAAGCTCATATTCTCCCATTGATGAACATGAGTGCAAACAGACTCGTATGTAACACGCAAGTAAAGTGTAGCTTTGACAAATTTATAGAACTGTACTTTATCAGTGAAAAGGGAACGTAACCTGTGACCACAAATAGGATTGGACTACACAGCCAGGCATATTTTCACTCTCAATTACTTCAAAGGAACTTGTGCATTAAGGGAAGCTAAGCGTGTAAGTACATGCTTCGCTGTAAGCCATAGGTTTTGCACCAAATACCACAGCCTTTGACTCTTACTACAAAGGTGTTGATTTTGCAATCATAGTTTTAAATTAGTTCTTACAGCAATTTCTGAAGTGTTCGCTGCTGATAGACTTCATTAGTGCAGTATTTTACATACGGGTCAAATGTTGAACTAGTATGCTTTTCTACTATATCACTAATATCATCAATAAAGATGTTGTTCTGATGTCTTGCTTCAAGTTCTTTGAAGAACCTGTGAAAAAAAAGGAAAGAAATTACTCATTTTACCAAAAGATAGCAGACTTTTTCTTCCAACATTTTATACTTCACCTGATACAACCCCTGGCTTTTATTACCTAATGACAATTTGAATGGTTTGTGAAAGGGTGAGATCATCCCTCCTTTTGGCAAAACCGCGTGGGAAGTCTTTACATTATACATGTCAAAGGGCGGTGGTGTCACCTGGCAGAGCTCAGCAAAAGCAGTGCTGGCAAAATTACTTCCCATACTGTAGCTGCCAAAACCGAAAGAGCCTTACTGATCTGGTTAGACTGGAATGTCCAGAAACAGGGTTGAAAGAGAAATAGAACAACTTCAAGCACAACATTAACACATCATTTCCTCTTGTAATAAGTACAATATCAGAAATGTTCAAGCAAATAAAGTTAAGTGTGAATTGTTAAACTAAAAACAAAAAATACATAGCAGGCTGAGCTAAACAAGGTAGTCATGTACCATATACTTCAAGCTACCACTGAAACCAAACACAGATTGGAAACAGTGAAAAGGGAAACAGAAATCAGAATCCCCTTCCCCATTGTTTGTTTTCTGTTCCCTAGCTGAGTTCCTTTGGCCTCTGAAAGCTTTTCACTCCTCCCTGCACTTCTAATTTTACCAGGAAGCAAATGCCTTTATTTCAACAACGCTTATTAGAAACATTTTGACTCTTTGGGTATAAGAGCTCAAACTGGCATTAGAGCTATTGCAGGTCATTAGAATCACCTACACTAACAGTCTGACATCAGTGCAATCACTGAAAATCTAGAAGTTGCTGAAAATCTCTGATATTAGTCTTGTCTGAAACCTTTATAACAAGATGATTCACTAGAAGAATCCCAAACTCGACAGGGTAAACCAGCTAATAAAAAATCATCATACAGCACAGCAAAATAAAGGAAATACTTGGAACACACGATCTCGCATTAAGCTAAAATATTTTGAAACATTTTAATTTTGTTTTAGCTCTTTATCACATTTTCTCTTCACTAACATTGGCTCTTCAAAATCTGTCATCTTGAAGCATTTCGTTTTTTCAGTACATTAATGTTCCACATAGTTTGTTTGACAAACAAATGTAAGAACAAGAGAAGAGGATGAGCAGAAGCTTATCATATGGATGTTTAACAACACGGGCTCTCTGAAGTTAAGACATTTTGTCCGGTGGGCTTAGAAAAAGCTGACTGAACTGAATGATTACCAGCCTCTGAAATGGTCAGTCATGCATTCAAAAGAATAAACTGTGAGTTTTTTCGTTTTTGTTGTGGGGGTTGTTTTTCTATTTTTTTTTTATTCTGACATGCTAACTGCAGATTTAACTGACTGATGTTTATCAGTATTGTCATTTAATGAAAACCAGGACATTGCCTGCAAATAGATACGATGCTGTCTATTATGGTTTACGGTTTTCTCCTCCCTTCTCCCCTTAAGGAGGTACAGCAATATTTTTAATAGCATTGCCACTTTTGGAAGGCATAGCTCTCCAGAATCCCATCCTCCACCCAGCTCATTTCAAAGCATGAGATATTTCACATTGGCACTGACCTCTACTATGCTATGTATGTGCTTTTTTTAGTGCCTTAGAGAGCAGTGCTAACTGGCAAAGCGTACTAAGCTGCAATGAGACCTCCTGCAACCCATGGACAAGGACTGGAAGTTAACAGTCGGCTTCAAATTTCCCCAGCGCCTACAGTTTCCCATGAACCACAACAGTCAGATCTCAACAGCTGACCACCATGAACTGCAGACGACTGGAATTCACTTCCACTCTGCGCAGACTTGTTTATAGCTGGCAGAATTTCTCCGCACACTGCCAGTTTTTCTTTGCTCAGGAAATACAGCACTTCTTCCTCCTCTGTGTTATGGCACGCTGACAAAATGCTCAACCACGCTGGACTCGAACCTACGCTTTTAAAATTTATCTGGCACTTCATCAATGACATCATTGGTCACAGTCATTTTAGGGAACAGTAAAAATCTTAAATAGTAGGAGATACTGAAAAGAAAAAAAGAAAAAAAAGAAAAACGGGGCAGAGAGAAGCAGCACAGCCAGGTCTCACCCCGCACAGAATGCACTATAAGAAATATTAACTCTGGAAATAGCGCATCGAACTTTGAATCAAAGGTTATCTTTTTGTGCATCCAAACTGCTAATTCCTGTATACAATCAGTGAAGCCAGACACATCATAAAAACCTTCTACTTAAAATTTTAGGACAGATTCTCGCCTAAAGATCAGTACTGAGAGATTCAGTGTCAATTTAAGCAACTACAAACTGTAGTGACTGTGACTACAAATTGTCTATGACTGCTTAATACTAGAAGGATCTATTTCAAGCATTTGTTTCTGTTAAACACAGAACTCTTCTGGTTAAAGTTAGATCCAATTAAGTGAAAGTCAAACAGCATCATAAGAGAGAAACTGATTTCCTTTGTCCTGCCCCTGTGTTAACAGAAATGTCCGATTTGAAACACCCTACAACTCTGCCTCTCCCGAAGACTATGCGCCAAATTTAGAAATGCAGATGTAATTAATTTCCTGTTTGTTTCTTTTTCTAGCTCAAGATCTAGAAACACTGAAGTACACACCACTACTAGAGTTTGTCCTGCCCCTGTGACAAGAGTTTCCCCCTTAAAATTTTGGAGGCTTGTGTTAAGGTTCTTCCCATGCTTTAAGCAGATGTTAACAAGCTGGTGATCAGCATGTAGAACAACATCCTAATGTTTACTCGAGCAGTTTTCTTAAGCTAATTTTTTCTACTCATAGGCAGAAATTAAAGTACTGCCAGATATCCAGAGCTTTCTTAAAAACTCTAGTTAATTCAGCTGTATGCACAGTGGTTTAAGCTGGACTAAAATAATTCTCATCAAGCGGGTAAAAGAGATTCTAACCAGGCAGGCCAAAGAAGAGTTGGAAAAACAATTTTCTTATGGAATCAAAGCTATTATCCAGGAACAAAAAGCATTTAGAATCAAATGACAGCATATAACGGGAATATACAGAAAGGTTGGAGGTACTGAAAAAAATTGAAATAGATTATTTAAATCGGGCATCACTATAGAAGACAATTGATACCAGAGCCTTTTTGTGGAGTGAGACTGGGAAAGAGCAGACTTTCTGGAAGATCTATCTGAAACTGAAGCAAATGTTGAACACCGAAGTCACCAGAACCAGTAATCAGCGCCCAAAGCAGCCAAGGGCAGTCCAGGGTGAAACAGCTCGAGCACCGAAGGGCCCTGCCTGTCCTTCCACTCCCAGCCCTGCCTGCCTCCCCAGCTCCATTCGCTCTGCGTGGGTTGAGAGAGCTGGTACAGAAAGCAACCTGGGTTGTAATTAGCCTTCCCCTCTCAAGCACGGTGTACTTGAAACAAAAATTGAATGTTTCTGTACAAGTTCTGAATAATAAGTAAATACAGCTGAGTGTTGTAGGACAGACTCAGTCCCAGAAGCCTTCATACAGCACGTGTAGTACAGATACAAAAATCTATTTGCCGAGAGAGAGGTAGGTGAAGTGGTTCATTAACCAACAAGCTCCCTCCAGAATATGAACCAAACTTGTGCTACTTTAGAAAACAGGTAGTGTGCTCCCAATTTATTCCAGGTGCAACTTTGGTTTTTCTTAAAATATGGATATACTGAATTCAACAAAACTAATAAAAACAACTACGCATTGTACAGAAAAGAAGCCACAGCTGTAACACTGACACATGCAGAGCTGCATACAACAGAAACTCGAGCAGTGAAAGTTATTACCGGGAACAAAGTTCAGAAAACGGGCAGAAGAAGAGGAGCGGGTTTCTGTAACAACCCTGCACTTGCTCATTCCCATATGAACACATCCACATCCTAATTCCCTCCTGAAAGCATCAGGATAAGAAACGAAAGGCCAAATAAAATACAACTGAAAAACTTCCTGTGTGTACCTATGATAATACCTAATACCTTCAGTACTAAGAAGGCGAGTCCACTGTGCTTTTGTGAAGACAAAAATTCTGCTAAGGTTGCCATGAGAACATTTTCTTCTGTTTGCAAAATGACAGAATACACACAATAGTATTACCAGAGAGGAACAGATGATATAATAGCATTATGGTTTTGTATAGAGGTTACATAGCAGTCACAGAATCAAGGTGCTCAAACATTTATCTGACTTTTTTCCTACTGCCTTATTTATTTATTTTTATTTCCTTGCAGGCTCATGTAATTCTCCATTGCTAACCATTCTGGTCAGTGCTAATCGTTTCTCTCTGTCAGATGCCACGGTCACGGAAAATATCAGTCACTCACCATCAAAGGCATGTGGAAATGAACTGTAGTCTGGCTCGTAGATTATTCATTCCAAGTTATTATTATTGGTTAGTTTTTTGAAGTTACAATGACCTATGTCTGCCACAAAGATTATAATGCAGATGTAGCTTCACAGTGATTTTGGTGCTGACACATCACTGTCTGGTAACAGAAAAAAAGCCATTGGGGTGGAATCAAAGTGCAATTTTGCTTCTTCCACTTAGAGATGAGCAAACTGGAAAAACAATGATCAATTTCAGATAATTTCAGGTAACTAATAACAATTTCCAATTAGGCTCTGCAAATTCAGGTCTTCTCATCAAGGATAGATACTTAAAATCTGCAACACAGACTAATTATTTCGAGAGAAACATTTTGAATAGCAAAAGATGGAAAAATTACAACCATATTTCCATAACATTTTTATGCTGAATCAGAATCAGAGCTTTTAGAAACAAAATGGCTGAAAAAAGAGAGTGATTAAAGCAAGGGACTGCATCCACAGGTGTTTGAAATGAATCAGTTATGGGATTGCCACAACCTAAATGGAAAACAACATGTACATACTTATATATTTATGACCCCAAACACTGCAAAGCTAGTAGCCCACAAAAAGCCTTTTATGAGGCAATATCCACCAAGCACCTACAAAGCCAACACCAAAAAAAGAGCCTGCCAGCCTATTCTCTCATCCTGCAGCAAACGAACAACTTCCAGCAGGCCTACCCACGAGTAACTGTACTAATGGTAATCCACTTGCCTTTTCAACTATTTACAGTATTCTGGCAGAAATCCAGAGCAATAAAAAGACCATGGCAACTCTGTCAATATGTTCTGTTACAGCGAGATTCCTGAGATAGCAGTTAAGTGCTCATAGCATCTAGTTCGATGGTATGCATTTTAAAAAAACAAATCTTGATTCAACCAATTAATACCCACTGACAAATGAGCCCACAAAGAACACACTGTGGCACTAGAAATGTAAATCTTTTTGATAAATTATGAAGACATCACAACAGGAGTCTTCATTTTAAAAACCTTTCCCATGCTGGACAAAGTCAGGCTTCTTGTCCTCCTCAGCAGCAGCAGTGTGTTTCTGCACCACTCATTTACCACAGAACAAAATGATTTCTTGGATGTCACAGAGAAAGAATTTATAAATCTTTTTGTGAAGCTTTCTAACCACGGGAATTAAGCTGTTCCCACATAACACACTTGCTAAAATGTCTGAGGTAACACACACAGCAGATGAAGGCCTTGGAGAGCAGAGAAGAGGGACGAGATGTGTGCTTCCTCAGGCTCGAAGCGCCTGGGTTGTCACCTGCGATTCCCAGCGTCACCATAACCAAGCGCTAATACTGACAAATACTGCCTTTGTTACCATACACAAGAAAACTAACCAATCTTTATGTTCAGGAAGAAATCTTTGTTAATACAAACCCATGACTCGTACAAAATCATAAATGAACTGCTGCTTAGTCCTGCGGGAAGCACATCAGCCAGGGAACTCTTCAGCACCGTCTGGAAGTAAGGGTGGCTCAGGAGTGCCCCGGAGGCTCCCCAGGGAGAAGCCTGGAGTCTCTCACCGCCATCTCCCCCACCAGGCTCCGGCCGCCCTCCTGCCCGGGGCGCGGCAGCGGCCTGCACCAGAGGGAGACCGCAACGCTCCCGGGTTCACCCTCCTCGCAAGGGCGCCCGTGCCGGGCTGGCGGCGGCTAACTCCCAGAACTGAAAGAGAGCGGGCCCAGAGCGCGCGGTGCCAGCCGGCACCCCAGCGGCTTTCAGCTGCTCAGAAGCAGCGGTGCTGGCCGCAGGAGAGGCCGAGGGGCAGGACACAGCAGCGGGACGCAGCGAGCGCGGCACGAGGCTGGGGGTCCGGCTCACCCGGCTGCTCTGCTGGCTTGCCTCGGGCTTGTCTTCACGCCCTCGTAGCTCCAGTTGCTTTCCCAGGCAGCAGCAGGGGAAATTATCCACAGCTGCAAACTATCACACAAGCTTAACGGGAGGTAGAAAGTTGCAGGTTTTGATACCCCTGCACCTAAAGCTGCTTTTCCTACAAAAAGTATGAATAAATGTCTGCATTCATCATCCTCATATTGACACAGCCACAGCAGAAGTTACGGTGCGGCCCACGGGACAGCACACAGCACGCTTCGGCAGGCAGGGCTGCTCCGGTCCAAACGCCGCACAGACAACCTCACGGCTGTCCAGCACCACGGAGCAACGCAACGTAACTCGTCCGTCTGCAGCGAAAGCTTCATCTCGTGAATTTACAGTCCTGTAAAAGGCTGCAGAGCCTTAAAATCTCATTTAAACAATGCACACTGACCCAACGATACATGAGAGGAGCCAAGGGAACATGCATATATCCTCCTGCTTTGACAGGCTTGCTAAACACAGCTATTTCTAGGCTTACTAACAACTTGGTGCCTTTTCAAAGCTACGCATTCTTTTTACGCAAAAAGGGCGATGGCAGTTCTCTGAAACCAGACTGACCTCTTGAACAGTTACCACTTTCTCAGCCTCAGCTAAGACAGTCTGCTTCTTCACTCCTTATCAGTCTTTCTATAGGGAAAGCAGAGATGCAAGTTTGAATAGCTGTTGAACATCCACTTTACTACCAAAATTATGCAGATAAATACAATTGTCTTTTCTGTGCTTCCTGCAGCAACAGTAAATCTGAAAAATGGTGCAAGATTCATAAGCTGCTACCAGAAGAAACCCTGCAGGACCCAGCAACAAAGGCTGAGAGGACCTGTGCTGGTAACAAGTTTCAGATGAGCGCGGCAGTGATGCTCTGCCGGAAAGGCTGTGTAACCACCTACTGGATAAATAGGTTTTGGTTACAGCTGGAAGGCTTTAAAATTTAAGTACTGCTGTTCTACACAACTGTCTTTAAACACAAATATTCACATAAATAACTCTCTATGCAGAGCCTATGCCACAAAAGAAGAGCCAGAGGTTGCAAGAATACAACTAGGAATGCTGCTGCTGGCAGTATTTTATTTTCTTTTTAAACAGAGAATATGTTCACATAATATAGCGATGGGTTTCAGTACAAATAAATATTATGGTAGATGGGAGCTTCATGCCATAGCTCTGGTGATGCCAGCTGCCACAGCTCTTGCCCAACTTGTTCATTCCTACCGTGCTCTTTAGATACGTCACCACAACTGCCTGTGGGGTGACACTTGCTGGGATTGGGAACTCATCTGACAGGGATGAAAGGGAGGTAAGAGAAAAATGAATCTGATCAGCTTTGTTTTGTGGGTTATTTTTCAGGTATATCAGCTCCCTCATCTGGCTGGTAGCTGGCTGGATTGAGGGAGTAACGGGGAGGCGGAAAAGCTAGCACCAGGTTCCACTAGCACCAGAAATGGATCTTTTACATCAGCACGAAAAATAAAGCAGGTAACAGAACACACACACAAACAAAACAGAAAAACATCTACCATGCAGGTCCTGAAATACAACAGAGGGGGCTGTTACGACTTTTTTTGGTTGAGCTATTCATCTAGAACATAGTTTAAATCCTTGTTCCACTCAATAGTCCATCTCAAAATAAGGTATTTTTTATTAGATGCCAAAACTTTCTCTGGATAACAAAAACTATCCTAAGTCACTGGTGGGGGGAAGATTCAGGTTTTGGGTGTTGTTCGTTTTTGTTCTTTTCTTTTATGAAAAGAAGCTATAGTGTTTATGTTAAAAAGTCATTAGCAGAGCATTAGGTAGAGAAGTATCAGTTCTTAGGCTGAGAGCCTCAGCTGGAGAAACAAGAAACAAGTGTCTCAAGAAGTACTTAATGATAGCAGCAGAAGAAAAACTGGACGCAAAGTCCTAGACAAAGGACTGTCCGAAGAGTTCTGAAAAGTAATTTAATTACAAAAGGAAAAGTTCCAAGGGACCTTACAGTGAACCTCTCCTTTTAAAAATCCGGGACACTGAGTTACATACCATCTGTGCTGCGTTTCCACGGGGAAGATAAATTGACAGTATAGCTCTGCAAAGACAAATTTTTCAGAAAGGAATACAAAGACAATTAATTCATCAAAATAATTTTCGCAGCAGAACACATGAAGAATAGTGAGAGGATAGAGCTCAGATGAAGTTTTGAATACAGGTATAGATAGGTAAAAAAACGTTTACTGGAATTCTCTTTAGAGAGGTAAAACAAAATAAGATTTTAATGGCCGCTATTCAAGAATACT
>VXAA01000967.1:355716-378502 GCA_013399115.1 Anseranas semipalmata | reverse complement strand
AAAAAGAAAAAGAAATTGAATTTAATCTGACAAACACCGTTAATATCATCAAGCTTCAGCAACTACAACAACAAATCAATAAAAATGCACACATACTATCATGCAGTTGAGATGATAGGGCAATTGTAGCTGACGCTTCATGGCCTTGGGTGCTTTGCCATCTATCTTATTGAGCCTTTTCCCAAGGAATATACGTGCTACCACTAATTATTCCCAGATGCTTGCTGTCAGTCCAGTTCAAGAGACAGAAGGAAGTAGAATCATCTTTTGCAGATGAGGGAAAAAAAAAAAAAAGAAACAGGGACGGTATCACATGGGAGAGGCTGCTAAGGCCTTGAAAGAAACCCAGAAAGCAACCCAGGGAGGAGGGGAGCGGTTAAAGGCACGGCCTGGCTCTCGGCCTCTCTGGGTGAGCTCAACCCTGCCGCAGAGGAGGGCTCAGCAGGACCGCTCAGTTCCTGCCCCCTGGACGCGCAGATGCCCGAGCAAATGGAATCGCATTATTCTGGGAAAGCTGGGGTGGGGAGAGGTGGTGGGGATGAATGCATTGAAAAATACCCTGATTTACTTCAGAAAACTCCTGAATAAAACTCATTACAAGAATGGGTTCTCTCTATCCTTCCATCAGTACTGGAGTTTGTAATGAGGGGACTTCCATCTCCTACTCCTGGTCCTGGCAAATGGTGAGGGGACTTTCATCTCTTACTCTTGTCCTTGGCAAGTGGTGGTCTCTTATCACGTGGTAAAAAGATAAGTACAGGGTACATCTACACCGCCAAATAAAAGCCCTAAAACCCAAACAAGACACTTAATGTACTACTTCATCATGTAATCATTCAGAAACAATCCCCTGAAGAGCCTGCTCTGAGGAAAGCAGGAGATGGCAGCTCCATGGATGTGGAAAACACAGGAATATCAGTTGCCTTGATCCCCCCCAAAACAAAGCCCTGCTACACAGTCTGTACTTTAACTACCAAAATGAGTAAACACGATCATTAAAATCATCTGAAGGTCTCCTTAAAATATTGCACAAACTATCACCATTTAAAGGGATTAAGCTGTGTCTATGCAAAGCTAGATAAGTATTTCAAGATCTGTTGGGTAAAATACCATGGAGGCACAATGATAAAGAGAAACAGAGAAACGATTACATTGTCAGCATATAAATGACATCACAAATTACCTCTGGGATACAGCAGATTTTCTGAATGAATACAAATTTTATGCAGCTAATATTTACATTTCATTTATCCAGCATTGGGAAGGAAAAACAAAAAAAAACAAAAAAAAACACCACCACAAACCACACGCACACACACAAAATCCAAACACACACACACACACACACAAAACCAACAACAACAACAAAACCACACAGCAGTATAAGCTTTATGTCAGTGTCTCTTGAAGATGCTGTACAATCCATCAGAGAGAAAACACCAGTATACTCTGGCTCCTAGTCCCACCAGGTTTTTATAAGTGACCTTATACTGGGGCTCGGTGCTGCAGTAGGATACACAATTGCAGATGCCCCCCACAAAGCCAGTTTGTACTAGAAGCGAACAGCACCAACACTTGTGAGCCTCACAGTCCCCAGAAGGCCCCTTCAGGAATGACGGCTCGCAGCACCTCCGAGCAGGCGTGGCGGCACAGAGCAGGGCGCCGGAGGAGACCGAGATCTCACGCAAGAGCTGTATTTGATTTCACAGAGGACCACACGAGTCAGACATCTTTATTATCTTTTTTACTCTAAACCAATATTATACTAAAACACTGACTGTTCTCAGAAACTATTTTAAGAGTGGAAATAACCCATCCCATTGGCTACCCCTGCACAGATCACTATCAACAGTAAATATCTTGGGCTAAGAAAGTTTTCCGTTGGTACCAGCCAAAAAAGTGCCTCCTTGCGCTGGTCAGAACCATTACTGCGGGCAACACGTCAGAGCTACTGACGAGGAAAGCTGTGATTGAAGTCAGGGTCACCAACAAGCGCAATCTGAAGCCCGAACACAGTCGGGCGGACGGCGTCATCCCTCTCCGGGCACCGTGGCAGCCACGGCACAGCCACCTCACTATCGCTTTTGCTCTGCAGCTGCCAACAGCCGGCCACTTCAGTCTGTTCAGATGCATGATGAAGGTGATGGACGGAAATTTGTGAATTTGGGGTATTCTTTTAGATATATCTAAGTGAATAATTTGAACATACAGGCATTTCATATTTTCTGGAAAAACAGGTATTTTCTTAAGGCACTTTTTGTATAGGTAATTGCTAGATATTTACTAAATTAAGTATTATTTTATATATATATATATATATATATATGTATATGTATAAAAATTTCTAAACTCATTTAAAATAGCATTCTCTCTAAAGTTCTGTTCATCCAAGCTGAGGGAAGTATGATCCTGTTCAGATTTGCAGTTCCTGAATATTGAAGTCCTACATCTAATCCTGTCTCAAATAAGGAAGCTAATTTATAAAAGAAAAGTCACTGGGTCAGGAATCCAAGCACCAGCTGCTTATTATTTTCAAGTTATTGTTTTCCAGCACTGCTAGTCATTTGCAAAGAAACAGTGCAGGTCAACCCAGTGAGTTTTCTCAGCTGCCAAAAGAACTCTGTAAACAAATAATCCCTAGATACTAAAGCTGAAGAGTTCAGCAATTAGCTGTGGTGTCCGACCCATGAAGGAGGCAACCTGAGGAAATACAAAAATAAACGCACTGTCCCAAGTCATCAATATGACACAGATGCCTAAACATGTTATGTCAGCACCTAAAATTTAGAGAAAAAAAGATATTTTGGACTCACTGCTCTACAATATGTCCTCTGGACTCCCTGGAGTCTCCTGACAATCAAAAAGGCCCCATCAGCAGTAACAGGCTGGGAGAAAGGCAAAAATCACAAACAGTAAATGTAGCAGTGCTCTGCATGTTGAAAACTCAAGCATCACATATGGTCTCAGTGATCCCAGCACCTGCTGTGGGTCAGTGCAACGCACCTGCTTCTGCACACAGATACAGGTGCCTCACATTCAGCTTGCAAATCATTTGGGAAGATTTTTCTTCCCCTTGTTCGCATTTCTCTGTCCACCATATGCAACATAATCACTCAGCCTTATTGATAAGGAAGCCATTTATCCACTTCAAAACATCCCGTATGAACAACGTTCCTTGCAGGAGCACAGAACTCTTCCCCCAGATGACACCTCAGTGCCACTTACCCACCTGGGTAACCACGCTCAGCTGCACTCCCTCCAGTCATTACTCAGCTTTCTTCAAAAATGGCTAGCAGCAAGAACTGTGATAAATACAGGAAGCCAACTAAGACCATCAGTCGAGACCAGACGGGAACAAAGAACGTAAATGACTGTTATATCACTGTCTTACCTGGAAATCCAACTGGTGAGCTGTAACTTATAACTAATTCACCTTCATTACAGTTCGCCTGAATCACCCAGGATCTATTCTTAGTTTTTTGATTTTTTTTTCTTCCTAATCTCCCAAAGAAACTAAGTATCAAAATTCTGCATTCTCTAAAAATAATGCTTTCAATGCCTTGTTAACTGACTCAGTACAGACACTTCATAAATGAACATTAGGACCATATTATCCCATGGAGAAAGAAGAAGGTACGCTATACACAAAGATGCCAGAAAGAGGTCAAACATTAAGCTAACTTACAGAAAAGTGATATGAAAAAGCTTACCCGGATCCTGACATATGTTCACATGCATAGAATTAAATTAAGATACTCTGATACAATGCAAACCCACGCAGGCTTCTCTATTGAAATCAATACACAGAGTCTGAACAGTCTGAATCTGTCCAAATGTGCATTGTTCATGCTTTTTTCTGCTAATGTTAACCTTTTGGTATTCCCTAAACTTTTTGCCTTTTGCTGGCCTAATGGCAGAGAGGGAAACAAAAAGCTAAAGCTCTCCATCCTCCTATAAATTTGGTGCTTTGGCCTGTCAGACCAATTGCTCTTCAAGACGTTTCTCTCATCTCCCTGCAACTCCCCTTTCCCAAGACAGGCTCTTGGGAATCTGACCTCTTTTGCACCGCGTATTGAGACTGGGGAGAGTTTTTCTGACTAGCAAGATGGATTGCGCGCTGTTCTCAGACTACACAAGCTTTTCTTTCTGAATAAGCTGACCTACGGCATACCGATCAGTTCACATCTCAATGTAACAGCTCTCACCGATTCTGGATGCAACTCGTGTGATTTCTGCGTTCTATCAGTTATGAAATCTCACATTGCACATACAGGCAAATGCACAATTAAAGGCTTCCTGAAGCCACCTTTCAAGATGTTTTAATAAACAAACACAATGTAAGCTGCACGGATTATTCAGGCCATCTCTTCGTTAGAAACATTCCAATGACCTCCCAAAAGCAGAGACCGTCTACTGTCTGTATTCAGCTCCTAACAAAGGCAGCTTTGTTCCATTAGCAATGGCCTTGTCACGCAGGAGAAGCCTATCTTGGTGTTTCTGGAGAGCGTCCATTAAACATGTTCCGAGTCAAAGTTCCTAGATATAACTTCTAAGCAATTGTGACCAAAGAGGGCATTTTTATCAGTTCACGTTCTTCAGCTCACTAAACTTTTGTCCAAGCAACCAAAACCACTGATAACTACACCCAACCCTCAGATTTATTTTGTCTTCTTAAGAAAACTAAAGGCTGCTTAAAATACAGCACATGTAATAGGACAAATGCCCAATTTTATTACATTTTTGTAACAAAAGGATGGGTTTTGCTACCTTAGAAGACCTTGAAAATGGGAAGTGGTAGTTAGTTTGGAGGTATCGAGAAAGAGGCTTTTGTTTTAAAGCCACTTGCGCTATTTACACAAATGAGGCTGTAGAAAGTGAGCACAAAGTTTTGGTATAGCTTAACAGTATTGCACAACTCAGGAAACAAAATATGCTTTCATTTAAGTTTAAAAAGGAGTTACGAATTCTCTTTTTACTCCAAGTTATACAAAATCAAGTTCTTAAGCCATTACACTTTCCAGACAAAAAAGAATAAGATTATAATTTTAGGCTAGTGTGGTATTTTCTTTCTTTTTTTCCCCTCCCACTTCCTTTGAAGACTGTTAATCAAAAGGGTTTTAAAGAATTCCCCTACAAATATTGCTATCCCCACCCCCACCTCTGCCTTAAGTATTTTAAGTGAGCAATTTAAGAGTGGGTTTAATGGTTTTGAAGGCTTATTCACCGAAAACACAGGAAAAAACAAACATCTATTCACATAACTATAGTAATATGTTCAACTGTGTCTTACAGAACCATTCCAAAGGAACAGCAAAGTCTCCAGGCTCATTAACCTTTGATTTCTATTAAGTTATCTAAAAAAGATGGCAATTACTCCCTAATACATGATGTTTCTGTAACATCAACATTTGTCTAGCAAAGAACGGGCTCGCGACACTTTACTTTTACAAGTCACATTTCAGATAAGCAGATGCCTTTAAAAAGTACTATTCCTTGAAAATAAGGACTTGGGCAACCTGCGCTCCCTGACCACACTGCTGCCGTAACTCTCCTTCCTGGGGCGGGCAGAAAACACCCAGCTTCTGCCAGAAGACCTCAGCTATAGGAAAAGGAGAGAAGCCAAGCGGACGCAGGGATGCTGAAATGTAGGTATACCCCCTAAGACCAAATGTGCACCTATTATATAGCTCCTAACTTAGGTTTGCACTTCACACAATATATTAGCCTCCCTAACATATATGCTCCATGAAACAAAATCCTCTTACCACATAACTTCCGAAGACAAAATCAAACTTCTGCACAAGAGATGTAAAATTCTACACACTACATGGGGCTTCAGAGAAACAAGGGCCAAGAAAGGACATTAATATGAGTGAGAACGTGAAGCTTGAGAAGTTCCACAAAGGTAAATGCAGGTTTAATGATAAAGAATTCAGAAGATCATGATTTCTACAAGAAGGGAATGAAGGGGACAAAAGAAAAGGGAACAAAAGAAAGATGAAAAGACAGAAAAGACTGACTCCAGAAATATTCCTAGCCTGACAGATACCTTATCCAACCACCAGCCCCATTTCTGAAAGGAGGCAAGTATTTTTTGTTCCACAGAGAAAACAAGACACATTTAAAGCTGTACAATGCTGAAGTTTAGAAGATCAAACAAGATCTTAATGAGGACATGCGCACCCTTCAGCCATCATGCTTCACTTCAAACTGGAAATAAGGTGCAAGAAAACAAGCATAAACAGTTTTATTTTTTAGTTACGTAGGCCACAGGAATTCAACTTCTGGTACTGCTATTGATCACACCAAGGCAACAAACAAATTATAACTAAGCTAAACCTCATTAAATGATTTTTTGAAGAAGAATTTAAGGTATTCATAACCCTGAAGTACCCTGTGAGTGCACATACATACACATAGGCAGTATTAAATAATTCCAGCAATAACTCTCAGCAATAACAAAACAGGCTTTTCAGCATTTGTACTGTGCGACATCTGCCAACATTTCCTTTTCGTTAGGCCCCATTTGTAGTGTATCATTTTTTCTCATTATTGACTTCACACTGAAGAAATTTAAAAACATAAAAAAGTGCAGTAGATGTGAGCATAAGTCATGTTTCCTTCGAAAAGAAACACCAGCCTCTGCTGTGAGGTGCTATGGCATGCACAACACTGTTCATCAACAGTAGAACGCCTATGTTGTTTACATAAAAGATACCAAAGTCGCACAGTATGCTGCACATTGAGTACTCAGTACAAAGTAAACAGTGATCCAACTGACTAAGTTAAACACTGGCAAGAGTCAGTTCCTAAGGGCAATTATGAAACTCTTGCTCAATTTTTAACAGTTTAATAGGGGCAAAGCAAGCTTAATTTCATAGACTGTAAAGACTAAGTATGACTGCTTAATGTACCAGTATCTAGCTTAGGAACTGTTCGGATGTGAAGGATGTTTATTCCTACTGAAATACACCATGTCCTTTCCATCCCCACCAATTTTCAGATAAATTAATACCACATCTATCCCATGAAACATGAGCTTAAACAGAGGAGCAAGGTGTGCCTGTCAAACTCACGTGCATGCTCACCATTATTTTTCTTCTCCATCTTCAAACTAGCATGACAGTTTTAGAAGAGATGGTTACCACTTTAAAATCACCTGAGATTCAAATAAGAAACTCACTTTTATGTTCACTTATTAACATGGTAAGTGGACATTGCTAGTTCAGCCTACCTGTAACCTCTCCTTGCTAAACAAGTAGAGCCAGAACAAATAAACAGATGTTCAACTTTAAAAATAGGAGTATTCTAGTAAGAAAATCTAAGATTTTTCCAAATAAGAGCAATATGACTCTTGGAACAAGAGCATAGGTAAGGCACAGCCTGAGTCTGCAAATACTACCATACATTATAAATAGTACTCAAAGCTCTACAATCCAAGGAGCTGGCTGGCAGGTAGAACAGGAAAATATAATCCAAATAAACAGAGGCTTAATCATATCACAAAACCAGAATCTATGGTTAGTAAAATCAAAACCTTGGCTTTTGCATTATGTTAAGTGAATTCTTAGCACTGTTGAGCACATACATTATGATGCTCTCAAAGCACAGAGAACCAAATTCCATTCTAATTCAATTATAGCCTATAGAAAACCTAAAACTCTGAATATTCAACAAGTGCAATATTTGATTTCTCATTCTTAAATTGTCAGGCATAAACTTTTTACTGAAGTTTCAACCTTGTGGCTGTTGCTCCGTTTTGATATAATAATAAAGACACTATTTTGTATACTACATTTCATTACTTGCTTGAAAGATATTTTGACTACTATTAGTAACCCTAAGGTATAATTAAAAAAAAAAAGTTTTTGTATTTCTACACTTACTTTTTACTTGCTTCATAAACATCCGTAATATTGGAGAAAAGGTGATGGCTCTCCGTTTTGGTCATTGTGAGGCTCAGTTCTTTGGAATTTTTAAACATCCGGATCAGAATCTCCAAGCTTAGCAAGTAAGAATGCTCAGAAGATATCACTTCAAATATTGCCTGCAAAGTGGAAGGGGGAGAGAAAAGACTTACTGTTGGGTAGGTTGGGGTAGGTTTTTGTATGTTTGTTTTGTTTTAAGGAAAGAGTAGGAGGGATGCAAAGAGAATTTATTGGATATAAGGTAAAAATTGTAATGCAAGCTTTCATTTCCATTAGAGTTGTATCATTTACTCTTGGAAATTAATGATTTCACACTGGAAAAAAAGCTATATTAAGACTTTTCAATACCACTACAAACAGTGTTTGAAGACAAAAAGTTAACACCGTGATCACTCCCTATTCATACCCATTAGTTTGTTTTGTTTTAAATTTAAAAACACATGTCCATTTTTGTGGTCTGATTGGAAGCTTCAAACCAGTAATACTACTGTTCACCAGCCAGAATTAGCTTTTGCTCTCTTTAAAGAGAAGCCAGTAAGTTATTTACTTACAAACATTCTTTGCTAACAGAACTCTGCTTACCCAAGCATCTGCAGAAAAGCAAATCCCTTTGCAGAACTCCGGTTTTAGTCATGTATCAACACCGATACCTTGGCTACTTTTAAAACATGAAGGTAGGAGCAGGCCTATGAGAAGCTGAGATATCTGCAGCAGGGACAGAAGCCTGGAGGCTGAGCAGGCAGGAGGGCTGGCAGCCTCCTCCCGCTTTAGTGGTTAGTGGCCAGGCACCAGGCAGCTAAGAGTGACCGGCAGACCTGCGGCACTTCCCCTCGCCTCCCACAGACAACTTCCTCTCCAGTTTATCAGCCCACCACTTAAAAAACAAAGCTGCTGCAACCTCCATCAGCTGGCTGGCACACAAAGCAAACTTCTGGTGGACTCTTGGACTTTGAAATCCACATGCTTGTTCCACTGGAAATTTTCATCTCTGATGTAGAAACCTATCCAGGTTTTAAACATCTTCTACCTCTCCAGGCTTTATTTGCTGTCAGTCTACTAGAGTTCTTGTATATATATACAGGGTGGAAAAAAAATAAATAATTTTCAAGACCACTTTTGTCATGAGCTCCACCAAGTCACCGCTACACATTACTAACACAAAACAATACCATCAGCAGAGCTAATACAACTTTGCTCTCAGTATTACTTGCACGTATAATTTCATTGGTTATTTGCTAGAAAGGCTAATGCCTGCGGCTCAATGAACAGAGAGAGAGAGAGAGAGTCTACAAGGGACAGTCTACAGGAGGAGTTCACTCGGATGGTCTGATGTATGAAACCCTGCTCTTCCATGATCAGGTATAAAATTAAAAGACCACAGGCATGTTGAAGGCAGTCTTCCTGAATAATCCATCTGCCAGCTGAGATAAACCAGGCTGGGAAAAAATAAAAATAAAAAGTTTTGCTGGGGACACTTCTTCATAAAAGCTCAAACCTAGAGAATTCTGCTGGTGTTACTATGGCAGGCTTTTGATCAAACACAATTTCTCTTGGATATCCTGAGCTTCAGTGTTCCCACACTGTACTTTCTAAATGGTTCTTACTCCTCTGAAAAGTGTTCTTCAAAGAACTGAGATTTTAATAATGAAATAACAAGTTTGGTGTTTCTTTAAAAAAAAAAAATCTGCTTTAGCTCAAGCCTTTAAGATTCATCAACTCCACAGAAAACCTACAGGGCCACTATACATACAAGGAAAGGAAGCGTAACGTACATACACTGCTCAGCAGCCTCTCTCCACCCTATTAGCTACCTCAAAAGCTATTGCGATGTGGTCAGAGGTATAGCAGCAGGTAGGTAACAGCTGCAACGCCCTACAGGCTATTCACAAGAGTGAACACTACTGCGTTATACATATAACACAGAATATATGCAAAGATGATGCTTACAATAATGTTAAATTGCCTGCCTACCAACTCCGCTAGCCTCAGCGATCTCGAGAAAACGGACATGGAGATATTCTTCATATGGAGAATACGTCAGGCAAACTCCGGCAGCAAATCCACCTGCTGGCTTGGCTGACAACGGGCACAGAGGTGCCTAAAAAGGGCATTTTGGCCTTTGCCCGCCAATTACATTTCCAGTCTTCAGTCTCATACTGCTGCACCCACAACGAAAGGACCTGCCTAAAGACTGGTGCAGGTCCATGACTAATTGGTTTCCATCCAGGCATTTTTCAACACAGGAAGAACATACAGGCTCTCATTGTTTTTTGGAGGGGCTTTGTTTATGCTTTCACCAAGGGCCCTCATGGACTTCTTCCAGTTTGTTGACAGAAAGTCATTAGCACAGTCAGAAATAAATGGGACAGAGAAAGATACTTTTCTTCAAATGTCTTAAGATGGGAGAGGATATCCTCTTAACCGTGACCCAAACATTTTGGAGAATAAAAAAGGATTAAGAAATGATCTTGACTTTGACATATATCACTGCACCACAATCAGAGGCTGTGGTGCTATTTACCAACTGCTTGCTAACAGTGTTTCTGAATGACACGTGAGATCATGTTGTGGTTAATCTGCCTTATACCAACACAAGCAGATACTTGGATTCTGATGGACAGTAAGCACTCTACAGAACTTGAGACCAAAAGCATACTGCAGTTTGTACACACACACACAAGGTTAGAGTTTCTAGTTTTGCAAGAAAACTAGAATATCTATTGAAAATTATTTCAGTTCAAAGCACTCTATTTGTATGATGCATTTTCTTTAGGCAAAAGATGCACAGAGATCCAACACACTAATGTTTGGTGAAAGATGGGATGCATATGAATGCATGACATTGACATTTAATCAAGGTATAAACAAATATATTTTTCTGCAGTGACAATGTATTATGATGGCAAAGATAATGTAAGACTCTAAAAAGCAATTTAGAGAGATAATAACAATTGATAAAAGGCAATTTAAAAGAAATAAAGCTAAAACATGACTTGATAGCACAACTAAGTCTTAAGAATATTTCTTTAGATTCTCTCTGAAAGGACGGGCCTCTAATATTCAAATAAAAAAACGCCAAGCTGAAAACATTTTTGGTAACATTACAGTCTTTATATTTAAAAGGTATCTAAAGAACTTGTCCTCTTTGAAGAGATGTAGATATGGCTCCAGGAAATGTAGACTAAAGGCTTCTAAAGGATATAGGATGACTGAAATAAATGCCTTATGTTTCAAAGCCTTCCAGCAGGAGGAGACAGAAAAGCAGAACACATGGCCTGAACTGCTGCACAGCTGATGGCCCCAAAAAGCAAAAGAAGATCGGCAAGAAAATGTAGAATTACTAAAAACAAAAACAAACAAAAACCCTGCTGTATAAATCATGTATATGCAATACAAGATGTTTCTGTATTTCACGTCTGACCACCACAGCTGTAGGTCACAGCTAAATTAGTATTCGTGGCTTGCTATACACATGCCTGTGAACTTCATGGAAAACCCCAGTCAGATCTCACTCTGCATTCACTGAGGTATGTCCTGAAGCAAATTCTGGAGCAAATTACCACGGCAGGTAATTCTACAGTGTTGCTATTGAAGAAAAAAAAAAAAAAAAAAAAAAAAAAAAAAAAAAAAAAAAAAAAAGGAAAGGAAAAAAAAAAGGAAAAAAAAACCTTTTTTTCCCCCCTACTGAAGGACATACCTCAAGAAATGCAGGTATATAATAGCTGGCTAGGTCAGGCTATTCTTTTCAACACCTCTCATTCATTGTGACATAGCCCCTGTAAGTAAGGAAAGAGGGGAAAGCAGATAAAGAGGACAAAAGGAGCAAAAAAGAGACAGAGAGGGACAGAGAGAAAAGATAACTGTATCAGTCATTGCTGCTGTTTTCTGTATTGTTGACAGCATGGATGCTCCCACTTCATTTCAGTGTGAAAGGAAATATATTAGTCACGCTAGATGCACACTGCTCTCGTTTGGAATTGTTGACAGGACCAGTTACAACTAAATGGCATTGCAAAAAGTTGTTTTATGTGCCACCTCCTACCCTCTGTGAATGCAGGGTTAATTTTACACCTTCCCCAGTCCAGCACAGAACAAGGTTGTGTCTGCCTGCTACGACTGAGTAGCCAACAACCAGGCTACAGCTGCTGGAGTGAGCATACCTAGGAACCACTCCAGCAAGACCTGCAGGGTGTTGGCAGGAGACCTGCAGCAGGGATGTGTGCACATCAGCACCAGACAGGTTTCGTTCCTTTATTCTCCCTGGGGAGGCGGCACGCTTCACCCTAGGACAGGAAGCAGCAGTGTGCTGAACTTGTCTCCTTATGAACAAATACTGAGTATTAAACCAGGCATGCATGTGACAAAACAAAAAGTTAACAAAAAAAAGTTATCAACAAACAAGAACACATTACTTCAAAAGAGTACCTCTTGTCTTTTTCTTTCTTCCTGGCTGATCGTTTCTGATAATCCATTCTTTTTCACCTAAAATAAATAAATAAATAATTTTAAACACATATCATAGAAAATACTTGATTTAAAGAAAACCAAACATGCAGAACTATTAAAATACTGCACTAAGAAACAACAACTTAAGCACCACACTAAAAAATCAGATAAAGAATCTGTCCACTTCTGAAAGACAAGTGAACTATCAGAAACAAATTTTTAAAAAAGCTGATAATTTATAATATTTGATTTATCCAAAGAACAAAGTCATTAAAAACCACCACACAACACACACAGAACTACTACAGCAAAAACATTCACATTTGAATCACTGCCACCCTCCACAACCTTCCCGGATTTTACACACACACTGAAGCATGAAAATTGTTTTCTCCTTTTAATATACATGTCTTGATTGACACACATATATCATACGGTGCATTTTCTGGTTGGCCTGAAACATCTTAGCATCTTGATTTGTAAAATAAACACACCTAAAGGTCTTTTTAGACAGGTAGTTTGTTGGTCAAGAATTATTCTGGAAGAGCTCCACCTTCACCCTACAGAGATCTGCGAAGTCCTGAGTAAATACCCCTGTGGTTTTACCATCCCCAGCCCTAGGATGATGTTTCTCCTCCCTCTGCATTCTACAGCCAGCTCAGCCAAGATGTTTGCCCCAGCTCTCCGCATACAACCATCATGAACGCCAGCCTGAGCCGCACATCCTGCGGCTTGAGGCCACGTGCTCAGCTACCAAACACCACAGCACAGACTTGTAAAGTTTATCCTTTCCCAGGGTGAATCGAGTGCCTTACGCCCTTTAACAGACCATTAAAAAACCCAGAAGGCCAAACACCAGGGCGGGACTGGCTTTGTGCGTTTCCCCGAGGACTGTCCAGCACGGGCCCCCAGACCCGGCAATGGGAAGGGGCCGCGGCACAGCACCACGCGTGCTCTCCGTGGAGCCGCAGCGTATCGCGGGACAGGAGATTTACTCGCTCCTGAGAGACTAACAGATGCACTTCTGTTCTCCCATTTCTCTTTCAGGTTTCTCCAAAAGTTCCCAAGGTACTATCATCAACAGCTGCTGCTTCTTGGAATTGGATATATTATTTCTAATTTTATTCCTGCATACCAGTCACCACAAACCTGGCTAGCAGGCTCAACAGCACAGATGGCATCCCATTAAGAAGCGCTGCACTTCGGTTTGCACGCACGGTGCTTGGTATGACATACTTACAAAGAAAACAAACCTCCCCATGTATTTGAGCAATTGCTCTTCAGAACACGTTACAGATTCCTACATCACCACGAGCACACACTTCTGAATACAAAGCCAGAACTAGTTAGTTGACTTTCTACTAAACTACCTTTCAGTCAACAACCTGAAAGCTTTAAAGCACTCAACTAGGAAGTAAAATGTCTTTTTTTTTTTTTGGATGCCATGGAAGACTTTTCTAAAAATATGCCGACACAGGAAATACCTATGAAGCTATCCAAGAGATTACAATGCTTCCTGTTAATAAAGCAAATGTAAATTTCCAGTGAGGACAATGTGGCAACTGCTAAATTCCTGTTCCAAAAACAGACGCTGTGTTTCGTGATCATCATTTTGTCATACATGTGTGCGTGCATTCAAGGTGCACATATAAATTAGTTGTAGAAGCAAATGGCTCAAGCTTATGCACCCAATTAATTGCAAAGCTTCCAAAAATAAAGAGGCCCAAATATGGAAACTATATGTGGCATATTCTGAGAAAAAAATTCAATTCCTATTTTTAAGGTGTCCAATATGTATTAGCTGAAAGACTGAAAAATCACCTTTGCGATGCTATCAACAATGACTTAATATAAGCTAAGAATATTAAAACAAAACCAAAACCTAAGAGGGCCAACACGGCAGCTACTAACGCTGCCTCACTGTCACCCTGGCCAGCTTTCTTCCAGCAACTCAGCCATGACTGATTCAGCCATGGAGAGGAGGAAATGATGAAAAGAATGAGGGGTTAAGTCTGCAGTTATGTACAAGAACTTCCTCTAAAATAAGAGATAGCTACACAGGGGGGAAAAAAGAACTCACAAGAAATATTTCTTTTAGAAATATACTAGAGTGGCTACACCATAAACCAGAACGAACATAAGCCTTTTGATACTGAAGGAGAAAGGAGAGCGAACGGAGAGGTTAGCCCTTGACAGCAAGAACAGGTAGTTTTGTTTGATACCACAGAGGAGAGGCAGCCAGGGAAAGGTCACAATGTGAGTGGCTCAGAAAAGCAACTTGAAGGAGCTTTCTGAACAAGGGAGAAAAATCACTGCTGCGCTTGTTGCACACCAGAGAAAAAAGATCAGAAAGTGAAATACAAGACGACAAGACGAGTATCTCTAAGAATCACAGCAGCACTGCCAGCTGTAATGAAAAGCAAACATGCATCATATTCTGCAGGCTCCGACGTAAGGACCTGGCAAGGCAGGCTTTTAAATTCCAAGTCCACCGGGCAGACACGGCGGTCGAACTCCGGAACAGGGTGCCCCGGGAGGTGGTGAAGCCTCCACCTGTGGAGGTGCTCGGCACCTGACTGGCCACAGGCCAGGACAGCCTGCTCTAGCTGACCCCCCTCACGCAGCCGGCGTGGACGAGATGATCTCCAGATGCCCCTGCCAGCCTAACTGGCCCTGGGATTCCTTGCACGCACAATACGCATCGTTATTATCCAGAACTGGATGCTGCTTTTGTTGGGAAGTAAGTATGTTTAACGTTAACACACCAGATAGTACTAGCACATATGATCTGCAGTGAGTTCTTAAAACATACTGAAAGATGCTTTTGGAATGTATTTTGGAAATACTGTCTATTCTTCCCAAATTAAAATTTTAAATTAGCAGATGAAGGCTGGAAGGACCAGAGACAGCAGATAAGCTAGCTCGTAAGCTGGTTGTCTGCTCAGCCACTGCTAGCTGCCTCATCTGTCACAGGAACCTGAAGAGGAAGAGGGTTCAAGAGAGCAATTTGAAAGGAACTGGGTTTAAACACTGCCCTTCTTCAGAGTCTTTAAACTGTCTTTGAAAAGCTCCATCTTTCACAGGCGTGTTTGCTGCAGGAGGACAGAAACACCTTTTTTATTATAGTCTTTTATTCTAGGCTTTGAGAACTCAATACACGAAGGCTTCACAACCCCCCACCCGCTCAAGCAGCATGTCTAGCTAGAACTACATCAGCTGTCTTGCCTGGACGGCCAAAGAGACCGCCTGCAGAGATGGCGGATTCGTTCTGTTGTCTTTCCCCTCTATTTCCTAGCGTATTCACTGCTAACAAGTACCATAAACCTCCTACGCTTCTTTCCTAACGCACGTTGAAACCCAATACTCTGACATTTCCCAGCTAACTTCTTGCTACAATTCAGCACTCACTTTTTAATACACAATGACAACACATAATTTTTCCAGAGAGCTGTAAAGAGAGACACCATGAGATCTGCAGGTTCCCACACTATTTTCACAGTGCACTACCTTTTCCCATACACTCCCCACTTCCAGCCTTGTAAATCAAGTAAAGACACTAAACAAGTTTGCCATGTTAGAAATGGTAAAGAATAAGTCTGGTTCATGTAACTGTAGGCATGACACATCAATGGTTCTCTTACTGAGACAATCTTCACACTACTTTGCTTTCAATACAAATCAGTGTTTTTGCAATTATTGTTATTACTGAGTACCATTCTTTCCAGCTCTTGAACAGTTAACTGCTAGTTTGCCTAGAAGGCAGAAGAATACTAATTTGACTTCATTAGAAACAAACTTTTTTGCAATATTAAGCAAAATTAACTACATTTCAAGTACTCAATTTGTTAAAGAAAATTCAAAGCAAATCTTTTTAAAACCACATTGTCTTGGCTTCTTTATAATTTCTGAATCAAAGAGGTATTCATATTTCAAATACCTTGAACTGCAAGGTCGCCAACATCTGTAAGACAGCTCTTTTAAACAGACAATCTAAACAGCCTGAGAAGATCTTACTCAGTGTTTATAACTAATTTACTAGGGTATATACAGCTAATGGTCCCAACTGCCCATCTTATTCAGCGTTAATAACTAATTTACTAAGGTATATACAGCTAATGGTCCCAACTGCCAAGTATTTTAGGTCATCATGCAGTATGACAATAATCCTTTCCTATGTCATATATAAAGATGGAGGTTCTACATTCTACAAGTTAAACAAACAAAGCAAAAAACCCCACTCCATTTTATGGCTATCCCTCCAGAAGCCACAGGAATGATCAAAAGACAAAATTAACCACAGAAACACAGAATTTTTGCTCTTTCTTTAGTCTCAAAATTATGCATACTAGGAAAGCTAGTAGAATTATCACTTAGTATCATCAATTTTCCAGTTTATCAGCAGGGATGCTAGCAAGGTCACAGTACTGATTAAAAGAGCTCAATTCTACTTTGTTTAACGATGCTACTAAGAAAAATTCGCTGCACATGCTAAACAGGCTTTGCTAAGGATAGCAGAATACTGCCATCTGAATAAGTTTTTAAAATGGTTTCCATTACATGTATGTAGTCAGATCAACTTAGAGTTGGCTTGTAGCAATCGAGAGCAGTTCAGCAGAAACTTGTTCGTAACTAACTAAAGCTTTTCTTTAACACAATTCACCTTTTCAGTGAATTATGGTGGTTTTTGTTTTGTTTTGAAGAATCAGTAAATTTGTGTCTTAGCAAGCAATGCAATTTGAGTAGGTTCATTTTAGAGTCTTGTATTTTGCAATGTAAAACAAAGACCAATAACTGATCGGGATTTTCGTGTTGTTCTTATGAAATGAACAACAAAGTTTAGCCAAAAAAAAAAACAGAGAAGGACTAAACGCTATTTAAGGTTTGGTCCACAACACTGCAACTTATTGAAATATGCAAACAGAAGAGGTGTGCTTGATATTTTGTCCAGCACAGATTTAAAAAGAAAAAAAAAAAAAAAAAAACCACAAAAATGTATCTTAAAGCCTAAGATTCTGAAATCCAAATTCCTTTGCATTTCAAAGTTCTATTTAATTTCATTGTAAACTACATTGAAATTTTTTTCTTGTTAATTTCAAATCAGATCCTCTAACCAGTCTGCTGCATGGCCACATGAGCCTACAAACACTTGTGCCAGCAAATGAAAAAGGGAGGTGTCAAAGAACCAATGAAAGCGATTCTGGCAGCAGCATGACTCTATACCTACTAAAATTGATGGAGATAATATGATTTATGATTTTTTCAGGTGTTGTAGTCACCTTAGACAAAACCCAAATTAAAGCTAAATTGAGAGCCCATGGTTTGGTTTAGTAACATTTGAGCAGTTGCAAATTTGTTGATGAAAGAATATCCAGAATATCTTATATTGGTAAAGAGAATATACAACCATATATTTTGCAAGGGAAAAAAAAGATGACAAACTTCAGCTGAAAATTCCAGTAGCAAGTAAAAAGACCTGCTTTGATACATTCTTAGATACTGTTTGTCTGGCTGTGCAATGATTAAATACTCACAACTGACAGCTGACTCCACGTTGATCTCAGGGGCTTATAGTGAAAAACAATCTTTTCATCTGATTTCTGCTCTCGCGGCTCAGACTCTTCATCGGAATCTATGTCCAGAGCTTTTTCTTTATAGTTCTGATACAATACAGCATTTTCTATAAAACAACAACAGTATGTCATTAATTGCTAGAAAGTTAGCTTAGCTGTTTTCATAAAAAAAATCTAAGTAACATTTAAACAATGAAAGAAATGAAAATGTCAATGTGCCGTTCAAAAACTCCAAAAGACAAAGATAGTATCTTATTTAGGATGGACAATGGTGCAGTACAGTAACAATGGATCACTGTACCACTACCAAAAAAAGATCCACACTGACTGAATTAAAGAACAGATGTGTCCTTTGTCAAGAAAAAACAGAAAACAATTTTTTCTTCCTTGGTTTGCTGTACAATGTTTCATAATTAGCCAGCAATTTAAAAACGGAACAAGCGTGTCAGTAGAGCAGAGTCACTAATCCGGAGGTCTGGCTATTTTAATCTGAAAGACCATTATAAGTCCAATACCCATCCCTACTTTTATTCAGTCAGCTTTACATACCGTCTTCGCACTTCACTATGTGAAGGAAATGACCCAAACTTCAGAAGTCTGAAGTCAGAACTATTCCAAACAGAAACTTCAAAGGTTGCTTGAATGAGCATGAATAAGCCTATGTCAATAAGCATGTCAATAAGCCTATGAATCTTAAAAATGAAATACACTTTTTACCTGTTTCAGTATTGCCAGTATTAATTCAGTAACAACAACGGCAAAGAGACAGAGATGCGGAGCACACCCTTTCCATTTCTCAACCTCCCTGACCACATTTTCAAAAGCACTCAGAAAGGACAGAGAAATTTAAGACCAGAGTAACCTAAAGAGAGATGACACTGTTAGAAAGCAAGCTCTCAAAGGTACTTTAGAGATGGGCCAGGTCTGGGGCAACATCCCATCTTCCCCTACAGGAGACGGGAGGAGTAAGCGCGAGCGCCGGCTGCCCCAGGCACGCAGCTCCGAGCTGTGACGCTGGCCGGGGCGGGTCTGTTCCACCTGCCCGAGCTGCGCAGCCTGGGCAGCGTTCTGCCCCAGGCCCGGCCTTCTGTGTTTGTCCCTCGGAATGTGTCTATGTAATTTGTATACTTTCGAGCCAGGAGATCGTGTACAATAACTGCATTCTGAGAGGCATTAGAGAATCTAGGAAACGTAATTAGAAGACTCTGTGAGAAAAACTGAAAATAAGAAAAAGATGGGGGGAGATGCAAATAGGACACTGTAAAGTTTTGAAAACAGAAACAAGAGGAAAAGGAAGGTAACACAGCAGCTGAGGTGACCTTAGGAGGCACTAAGCGGGGAAAAGCCAGAAGAGTAGCAGTTGTTATAGCGAAACTGCTATCACACATCCAGGGACTTACTGCCAGACAGGTTTCTTCATGTTGAAATATTGGGAAAAGCAGCAAACTTGACAAAGCTCTGAATTAATGAGTAACATGGAAGGGCAATATATGGGCAGTGTTTCTCAGACACTTAAATTTGAAGCCGAGTAGCAAGAAAAGTAAAGGACTACAAAGTCAAGGAATTCACCCCAGTGGTCCCAGCACTTCTGCTTACGACAAAAAGAGGGAAAAAGTTGCATTAACCTTGAACTTTGAGAATAACAATTCAGGCATCTGCTGCAGTTGATGACCCCAAACCCCTATGCCGATCCACAAAAGCTGTCTCACACCTGGCAGGAGTCACAGGAAACAGGCAGGAGACAGTCCCAATGGGAGGAACAAGCCTTACCTATGTAATTCTACAGAACTGTTAGGGTTGGGATAGACACATCAATCAATTCTTCTTTTAAGAGGAACAGGAGTCTAAGTTGAGAAGAAACTCTTTAAACAAAAATGTATTTGTAACCTGCCATTCCATATTCTTTAAAATATTCATCAAAATATGGCCAGTGCCAAAACTATGGTTCCATATTATAGTCAATTTATTGAAAAAAAAGGTACTTAGTCTTTGATCAAGAATTAAAGAATTGTGCAAAATGATATGTAAGTTCATTTCTCTTCTGATTGAGCATACCATCAAGTTCGTACAAAAAAGGGCTTACCTTCCCCATCAAACGTCCCTTGTCCTTTCAGTGCTTTCTTCTAATAATTTTAACAGGAAAGAGACACATACACATTAAAAGAAGAAAGCAAAATAATCAACAGTAACAAGAACTTCCTACTTTATTCCATACTTAAGCACCAAACTAAAGGCTCTAATCTATAAACCTCTTATGCTGGACAAGTATTCATGGAAACAATTGTTTCATCAGAGAAAATGAAAAGCTACTGTAGATTTTTCTACTCTCACATATTGTTTATATATATTTGTCCCAAACGTTTTGTTTTTCTTATGCTTTCAAAAGCATTACATGGCATTACACGTATTAACTTTGCAAGAGCTCAGTGAACTTGTAACTCATTTCACTGTCTCTGGGCTCTCCTGCGAGGATGTAAGGTACTCATCTGAGTGGCTGTCTGAAGCTTTCCACATGCTCTGCAAAGAACAACCACGTTAAGCGTTTTGTAAATGAATGTTTTGAGACCAAAGCAATCCTTTAAAATAAAACAGCTGTTTTGGTGCAACAAGTTTTATGGTCTATGAAGTTGATTTGAAGAAGTGCTACTGGCAAAAAGAGTTTCATGTGTAAAGACAGGGCAATATCGCAGCATCCTACTGTAAACAACTTGTCGCTGTTACTGATAAAGTCTCCTACCAAAACCAAACCAAAACAACCCCTTACTCAGGAATAGTTCACAATTTGATCTATTACTATTTCACCACATGTCCCATTTTCACAAAAGCCTCCATGATTTTTAATTTGGCTAAAAATTGTCACAAAGCTGATAACTGCTTTAACAGCTGCAGCATTAGCCCTTTGCCTGGTGTACTTTATAACACAATTCCAAAACACTCTGCAGAACTCTACCAGTATGTTTTAAAAAAGTAACAAATTGTAACAAGATCACAACAATATGATCTATTGAAGTAAAACAATATTTTTCATAAGTCTTTATAATGTCATTTTAATGTATTAACATTCTATATAAATCTACTGCTCCTAAAGGATTACAACCAAGAATTAAAAACAAGCTTTCTGCTTTTACTTGCAGGCATTGGAATTAAGCCACAAAAAAGATGACTGAAGTGGCCTCTGTCAATTTAAAAATCATACTCTGATTTTTTTTAAATGCTTTTAAAGTAATGCCTTGGACAGAGTAGGATGTAAGTTTATTTTTCTGTCAGTCCATTCACTCTTACAGGCAGGACATAATAAAATCAATCTGACTTTTTTTTTTCCTGTTTACTACTTTCTGAGGAACAGGTTCTAAAATATCAAGTTGATTGTGAAACAAAACCTAAACGGGCTGGGGAATCCAGCAGGAAACGCAAGCGTGAGGCTGCCATTACCACATTTTTGAGCTGCCCAGATTTCAACAGAACTGTGTCCCCAAGGTCTCTGCACTTCACTTTGGAAGCACCACTTGCAAGTCATCTGTGGGACTCATCAATGACTACAAAAAGGCTGCTGGTAGCAAAAAGCAAACAGGAAGAAAACCAAGCATTTATGGAAAACTAGGGACTGCAAATTGTTCTAGCACGTAGTCTACAACATTCAAACCGATGTATCACTGGTCAGCAAAACTTACCTTTATCCTCCCCAAGCTAGAAAATTTCTCTTTATCTTCAACAACTGCCTTAAGTATTGGCTGAGACATTCTGTTTTTTTTCTTAAAATTGGAAGAACTGTCAAAGTCGATGCCACTCACTACAGCTCTCCGGTATGAAGTAGACCGCAAGCCACGTCTCAGTGTCCCCGGGCTGTCCAGGTCACCCTCGGCCTCCTCGTCAGCGTCAGCTACCAGGGGCACGCTGAGGCTCTCCACCATGCTGCGGACCTTGAGCACTCTCTTGTTCGTCTCTGCATTTTGGCTATTGCTTTTGTTTGTCAGCTTTATTTCAGAAGCCAAGCTCTTGGGAATGATCTGCTGCTTGCCCACTTTGAGAGCAGCAGGGCTGCTCGTGCTCAGGATGATGGACGGCTGCTCTGTGAGCTGGCCCTGGGAGGCCGGGCCCTGAGGAGTTAAGTCTTGCTCCGGGGAAATCGCCCGGGAAACCACGGAGGGCCGCGCTGGCACTTGGTCTGCTTTTTTATAAACCTGTCCGGACTGCAAGGGCAGCGCGGCCGTGTTGTTATTCGGGGAGCGTGCATTTCCAGCAGGCGAGGGCAGCGGGCCGGGGGTAAAAGCGACCAGATCTCGCTCCGGTGTAAGGGCTGGCTGGCTGGGGATCCTCAGGGGACGAACCAGCTGGCTTCCCGGTGAGGTAACGCTGCCGTTCGCAGTAATGCCTAGGGAGCCACTGGAGACCGGAGCGAGTACCTGAGAGGGCTGCTCGGAGGACAGCTGGGGGGACACGGCTCTGCAGGCTGGAGGCCGTACCTTCCCGTTGGACACCGATCCCGTGTTGGAATTAAAACAGGGGGGCCCCCTCCGGGGCGCCCCGCTGCCCGGGCGGGCGCTGATGGTTTCGGCAGGCTGAGTCACGGTGAAGGCACACCTGTCCTCCACGGGGAAGTCGGTGACGAGCACCCCGCTGGGGCTCTGGTAGGACTGGGGCCGGGGCTTGCTCCGGGCGTGCGGCCGGGGCGTCGCTCTCCTCTTCCACAGCGGCGCCGCGTTGTTGTTGGCGAGATCGGCCTCGCTGCCCCCATCCATCGCCGGCTCCTCCGGGCCGCCGCCGCCGCCTCAAGGCGGAAGCAGCGCGCCCTGCCCCGCGCCGGGCCCCGCCGCCAGCGCCCTGCAGCTCGGCAAAGGGGAA
>VXAA01000967.1:314114-355349 GCA_013399115.1 Anseranas semipalmata | reverse complement strand
ACGGGGCCCGCCAGCCGCCTGCCCGCTCCCAGCCCCGCATGTGGGGCCGGCCAAGAGCCCTCGCCACGCGAAGGCCTGTGGCCCGTGAAACGTCCTCTTTGAGGAACCGCGGGCCGCAGCGTGAATAAATGAAGTCATGTCTCACCAAAAAACAAATTAATTTACCTCAGTGATAATGTAAAAACGTGTGTCCCATGGGCCACCACGTCCCACAGGGCACCCAAGTTCCGTGGACGTGGCAACCCCTGGATGGAAAAGCTGAGCAGCCTTGGCACGCTGCAGGCCTCTTCTCAAAGCGTACCACTTCTATCACGGCAATCCCGCGAGGAACGCACAAGGACTCGTCTCGCCTGGTGGCGGGCGTTGTGGGCACCGTGGTGCCACCCTGCCACCTCCTCAGCCCCCGGGGGCCACGGGCCCTCATCCCGTCCTCACTCATTAGCCCAGGGAAAGCGCCAGGCTTGGCCAGCTGACGCTGCTTCACTGGGTGCCCATGTGCTGGGGGAAAGCTGGGAGTGGTTTTTTGGTAAGAAAATGGGAAATGCACACAGTGAATTTACTGGCAATTCTGGCAAATGACAGCAGAACCTGCGTATGCAGAAATTCTGTAACTTAGCTATGACTTTGGCACATTACGTAACTTAAACACTGATGAAAGAAGAACAGAGCAGGATTTAAAAAGCAAAGCAGAACACATGCTTTGTGTGGGGGCGGTGTGAGCAGAAGGCCCCTCACCTGCAGCACAACCGAGAAGGGGACCCGGGGCTCGGGGACACCCACGGATCGCGAGGGAGCGTCCAGGCCGTGTGTTCCGCTGCCCAGCCCCACAACCACTCAGACCGGGCCAGGAGGCTTGTGGCAGGCAGGGTCCCAGGCTGGCAGTCCATTTTACAAGCCATCACGTCACAGTATGCGGGGCATTCAGCACAAGTTATCATCTAGTTCCACCTTGTCAGACTAACAATTAAGAATGCTTTCTTAGCGTTGAACCTCAAAACTGTATTACTTGTCAGGCTTCCCTCAGACACATGAAAGCTGGAATCCAGGTCTGATTTCCGTTCCTGTGTAATGCGTTTGGCCAGGAACGGCAGAACAGAAATGCCCTGAATACTTGAAGATGCTTGGATCCAGGCCCTGGGACACTCTCCAACCCAGAGCGCTGGAGGTGGGAAAATCAGGCATTGAAGAACTGTGGTGCATACCTACGGCTGTTCATCTTGGCCTTCACTCTCAACCTTTCTGCCACCCACAGCTGTGAAGCACTCAGGTCATTTACATTTCACTGAGCTTCAGGAAACAGCCAAGTAGCTCAGGCCAGCAGATGCTTTGTTATGCTGAACACCCTTCCTCCCACCTGGGTGGAGGGCTGCCATCACCTGCAAGACGCAAACTTGATTTCTCCACAGATTTCAGCTTAAAAAGAGTAGCACACAAAGCTTTGATGTGGAGCCCTGGGCCTATGGCCAACCTGTTGTACAACACACAAGAGCAATACTGCATGGCGAATGCTTTGCTGGCGGAGCTCTGCCACCCAGCAACCACCCGGAGGGGCCTTCTTTAGGGCCCCAGAGTCTGCAGCAGGGAGTTCTGGGGCCGCGGGGAGAGGGACGGCTGCACTACGCAGCTGTGGCACCGATGGTCCCTGAACGAGCACTGACAGCTCTGTCCGCGGGGTAGGAAACACTCCCAGATTGAGAAAACTGATTAAGTCACTAGGTTGGCAGGGGCAAGGGTGCTTGGTTCATCTCTGTGAGTATGTTTAACCAAAAAATGCCACCAGGTTTCTGTGTGGCATATGCCAAATCTTGGACCGATTCTTGGGAAGTTTGAAAGCTGAGGTGATGGCCATGTTTGTTACAAGACAGGAATTTAGTTACAGGCGAGGAGAGAACTGTCACCAGACTTGATGGCACACTGCAGGGGCTCGCTACCTGACCGTGCCCTGGACACGCACAAGTATGGGGTCGGAGAAGGCACCAGATGTGGCTGCACGCAGGCAGTAACGCACTCTGGTGCATCAATACACACCTACTTTGAGAGTGCAAATTTTCCAACACCAGTCAGCAAAACCACTTGTTTATTTAAAGACGGGCACCTGCTTAAGCTCCTGGCTGAGCTTCAAGGGAGAAGGGCCAAAAAAAATTTGTTAGATTTTTAATTGCTCTTTTCTCCAGACTTCCAGAGTTCATGTATCAATGAATCAGAAAAAAATTAGAATAGATTAAAACTGCTCTATTACTCAGCCAACCACATGTACACACACATGTACTTTAGATAAATAAATTCTTCTGCCAGAAAAAAATCCAGGAAAAAACAAAAATCTTAATAAGAATAAAATGAAGCAAAGCACATTGAAATTAAAACTGACAAATGTCTCACCAATGAGACAAAACTTCAAATTGCCACACCAGCTTCAAACAACCAAAGCACACAAGGAAAAGCCACAGGCATGACCTAAGATGCTAGTTTAGCTGTCACTTAGGATTTCACAGCTTTATGCAGTAATTATAAAGAAAATTCACACAAAGAATTATTTCTAAAATTCGCTCTAAACTTTCCATATGAAATTGCCAAGAAAGTGGATATAGTTGCTGCATATTACTTAACTCATAAATCCTAATTATTAATTATTGAGGCAATCAGCTTTTACAAGATTATGCTGTCACACATACTTATTAACTATGATGCAATTACAAGAATAATTTTTGTTTCTGAATGGTCACCTTGGCATTCAATTTCATACACAGTGTAAAAGAATTAAGATTCTTGCAATAAAATTAAAGTTGTAATAGAAGTAGAATCAACTATATAATTTAAGAGAAGAAGGAAATTGAAATGTAGTTATTAACACCTCATACAAAGTAAAGTCTCAGTGTAAAATCAGTAAGGCGCTTTTTTAGTTGAGAAAATCTGACATGAACTAAATAGCGGCAGGGAGAATGTGCCCGTCTGTAGGGCTGGTTATAGCCAAGGCACAGTTGCTTGCCAGGAGTAAAACCTGAAACACTGCACACAGGGGGAAGAAATCTGCTAGTACAGCATTCAGCCACGTCTTCACAGCAGTCGGGTTAAGCCAGTTAATGACCTTGAACATTTACTAGTGAAAAATAAGTCAACCCACCATTTCCTAGCTAGTGCAAAAGACCTAAAAGCTAATGTAATGAATCTGCGCCAAACCAGAAAGCATTTATGTACCTGCTTGCCACTAAACATGCCAATAACCCCCCTGCTATCCAGAAGACTGTTTATCATAGCTACTACCAGACAGATAATTAAAAGACATGCACAGATATGTTCAGTGGTGAATGTGGTTATTCCCTGAAAATCTACCAAGGAAAATGAGGGATTATTCATCTTTCCCCACATCCAAATCAAGAGCATACTTTTCTTAGCATGGTAACCTCATCCACAAACCTCAGTGCACCGGTAACCGAGCACACTGGGATGGCTCGTGCATGCAGGAGATCAGGCTAGGAGACGCTGGGTCTTTCTTCATGCTCAGTACTACACGTGTACTTCTGTGCTTGAAGTTAAACATATATTCAAAAGTTTTGCAACGCTTGGCCCCTTTACTTGTGCTACCAAACAACAAAGCGAATGCACAGAACTGTTGCCATGTTATTCATACTCCTTGTATTCTTCTGATATCATGTGCAGATGATTAGCTTCTTATTCAGTAACAGTTTTTTCATGTTATCCCAATGGAATTATGAAGCTGTGGAAGAGCAATCACTGCTATTTATCTCACCTATTTTTTCCTTAACTAGTATATGCATAAGATGAACTAGAAGGTTTAAAATCCAAATGAATGATACTGATTTATATGAACTGAGTCTCTAAAACATTAGCATCTTCCAGAAAGTGATAACATGCAAAGATACACATATAATTTCATAATTGCCAGCCTAAGGTTAATTGTGCCACAGTATGACATTCTGAGACAGAGAGAAAGTGAATTAAAATACAAATTTAAAATCTAATTTTTTGAATTATGTTCCAGACAGGGATTACACTTTAAGAATCAAATGATCTGGTAATTATCAGGTCAAGTGCCACTGGATAAACTCAGTCTATCAATATTGTACGGCACACTCTGAAAGCATGTCAGGATATCAAGACAGACACAAAAAACCAACATAACTGGCTGAGATGTAACTGATTATTACTGCATATGAATTAGCTAGCAAATTCTACTCTTCCTATCATTCACACCTCCACAATTCTCCCAAATGCAATCTGCTCTGCCTGTATGCATCTGATACCAGACTTAAGAGCATTCAGGATTTTGGCCTGAACTGGTTAACTCAGCAATGTGCATGTCGTCTACTGAGAAGTCAAAGACAGAAAGCAGTGGTGAGACTCCAGCTTGCCTTCTGCACGAAATGCCCGTGCTTCACAGTCCCAAATGCAGTGCTCATCATATGTCTCCTGCAGGATAATTTTTAATAGCTGGCATATTATTATTTTCAGAATATTACATGTATCATTTTTTCTCTCCTACTCTGTACAACAGAATTGCATCTTCTCGTTTAGATACAAACGAGAGATTCTCTCAAGATAACAACAGTTAACAAGTTACAGTCAGTAAGATTAAACATAGATCTTAAAATCATAGAATCATTTAGGTTGTAAAAGACCTCTAAGATCGTAAAATCCAACCATTAACCTAGCAAAGTCTTGAATGGTTATAGATTTTAATGACTACACTTTTGTAAGATCTTAACGTAAAAATTCCCTGGTGTGTGGGGGGCTCTAGGTCTTCAGCTTTGCAAATAACCTGGAGATATTCAGGAAACATCTCTAGAAGTGCCTTTAAATAAAGGGACTTGCAGTGTTTGCTGTAGCAGTGCTTCTTAATCCCTACTGTTATCAGTCCTCTCTCTCTCCCAGTTGTTTTTAGGGCATAAGGAGATGTGAAACAAGAACCTGTGCCCATGGAAACTGACTGCAGCAGAAACAAACCCTTTACATTTGCTGTGAGTTACACTGCTTTGGAAACCGTCCTTTTTCAAAACCAGGTCCCGGTGTTTGTCACATCTGTATGACTGGCAGCTATGAAATATCCATACAGATATTCTTTCTGAACTCTCTTCATGACTTCAGGCAGTCTGCTTACAGTTACTTGAAAAAGAGCCAACTGTTCTCAGAAGACTAGTGCAAGTCTCCATCTCGTAATTAGCATGCATGAAGGAATAAGACTCTCACTGTCTCACAAAAACCCTGCCACAACAACAGGAGTGACAGAGGTCACCACGAACTGAAGAAAAGACCAGATGCAAGTGTGCTGCAGCCAGGCCACTGGTGAAATACTTCTGTCACTGCCTCCTCCGCCCTGGCAGGGACACGAGCTTCAAGGGAGTGGTGCCTGTTGCCAGCGAGAGCAGGAGAACTTTGCTGGAGAGGACTCTTGTTACCACAGGCAATCCCAGCGCACTTACGGCCACGCCACGCAGAAGGGACACAGCCCTCCTCTTCTGCCCCCGCCTGCCCCTTCCTCCCTGTACAGCTACAGGCTGGGAGATTACTCTGAGTAACGCTCAGCTAAACTGTAACTATAAATCAGTCTGACAGCAAAAGGTAGGTTCCTTAATTCTTTCAATTTTCCTCTTAATCGTTTTTGCTGTTGTTAAAATAATCAACAAAGGTGGAAAGCTTCGCAGCATTAACTAAAAGCTTTCAGGGGAAAACAGATTGCGCTGCAGTCGTAAAGAGCCTGTTCACGCCGGCATTCTAATTGCTTTTGTCTCAGCCAGTGCGCATGGGGACAAATGGTGCACTGCCAGTCTGTTCTCTTCCCAGCCCTCACCTAGAGCCACCCCTCCTCTCTCACCTCTGATGGTCCCAATAAAATTCAGTCGTGCACGCTGTCTAAAAGCAATAGACTGAGTTGCTTCAGATGCCATCAGTGTGCCTCTGAGGTACTTCAGATGTAATGTCAGCTGAAGTTAATGGGAACTACACAGCAGGAATTGATGTTTTCATTGTGGAGTATCAACTTCGAATCAAGACCCCATATTTACTGCTAAACTGGGATGTAGCTTGGAACAGGACAGCAGAAAAAGAGTAGGAAAGAACGAGCACCCACTGAAACATGCCTGGTGCTTGAGGTACTGCTACCTCTTTGATTCTTGTAGTAGAAGTTAGGAATTTCCTGTCTACACGATGATAAAAATAACCCTATGTTTACTAACACTTAGGCTGATGCTACCTGTTAACCAGGTCCATTACAGCAATCTTCCCTGATAACGTTTGTTCATTTACCGCATCGGAGGCGGACCCAGAGGCCACCCCCTCCAGGGCGGGGCAGCTACCCAGCCACCCCATCACCTGCTGGTGCCCGAACTTCCCACCAGGGAGCACCTGAGATTTCAGCATCTTGACTGAACTGCGTGTGTATGTGGGATTTTAAGTTTTGACGTGAGGACCATTTCCTGCCTTGCTAGAATTATTTGTCCTCCTTTCCTGTTACTTTTCATTTTCCAGCAAGTTTTATATCTGCAATACTTTCACTAGTAAAACTTGCATGGACTTCAATGGAGATAATTAGGTCCAGTGGGATTAGGCCCATCTATTGTTAAAGTAGGTAATTTCTATAGAAGGTTATCAAGCTTTCCAAAAGTTACACCTACTTGTAAGTTTTGTTCAGTGAATGTGTAATGAATCTGAATTTTAAAGCAGAATTGTGAAACTGAAAACCGAGTCCCTTCATCTCCAGTTTATTTCTATACAGCGTTTTTCCAGTTTTAGGATTCCATTTACATGTCTGCAATTCTGACAGTGAATTTCATCTCATTAATCCTAAGAATGCCCCTTCTGTAGGGGAACAGTCACGGAAAAGTCCCTGAAAAATGTAGATACGAACTCTTTTAACTGATTACAATAGTTCATAAGATGTTGCTATTCAAACAGTCTAGCAGGAAGATAAGGTACTTCAAACATTGCCTAACAAAAGGACTGAAGCATTGCTTGCCATAGCTGAAGACATTTTGTGGTTGTTATTAGAAACTAAAGAAAGCCTGGGAGCCTGCACAACCACATCTTTGCAGCTGAAGGATGCTATTTTCTGTCTGCTCTTTCTTTATTCCTTCTTTGCCTGCACGCTGCACAGAAAATGCCTGAATAAATGACGGGGGGAAAGGGAATCATTACTGTGGGTATGTTTCCAAAGAGCTAGTTCTTACAGTTCTTTCTCCTTGTTTTTTTTTTTTTTTAAAGGGAGAAATGAATATTTTGTTCATACCAAAATAATAATATTAAAAAAAAAACACCTGGAGAACCGCTATGTTTGTGATCAGCTTCCTTAATGACAGATAATAACTCACAGGTTTGCCTCACCGCTGGTGTCATTCGTCCCAACCGGGGCAGGAAGACCACCACGTTCTGCAGCCCCTTTCGGGCCGTGCCTGCCCGTCCCCGTGCCGCTGGGCCCGCAGCCTGCCAGCGGGATGCAGCTCCACCCGCCCGGCTGCGGAGCCCGCGCACCAGGAACCCCCGGGCCCACCCCGCACGTGGTGCTGCTGGCTCGCGATGGGGCAGCTGCTGTGAGCGCAGGCTGATGCCTTCAACCCTGCACCTCTCTGGTTAGACGCCCGAGCCCTATTTAACGGCATACCTTAATTGGGCTGACTTTCAGGAATGCTGCACCTGGTTCACTGTCAGGCAACAAGACAACTCATTAACTCAGAGTTACGCACCTGTCTTTCCCTTTGCCGCATTAAAAATGCTGGAATTTTCTGAATGTCAGAATCCAAAAATGAGGAAATTGGAACGTGAGGCATGGAAGCTTATCTCTGTTCTTCTCCAGTGAGCTGAAACTCTGAAGTGTGCCTTTCCTCCTTAAAATCGAGTTTGCCATTTGTACTCTCAGATTCCATGCTTCACTTAGCTTCTTGGCTGAAGTTCCTTCAGTGGAAACTATGCAGCAACACACACGTAACGGGTGAGATCCTGGTTCCATGAAAGGCTGCAGGAGTTTTACTACTGACTTCAGAAAGACCACGATTTTGGCTGTAACGTGACTAATTGAGGACAACTTCCTGGTCCAGGTAGTAGACGGACCGACCCGAGGTGAGGCCTTACTTGACCTTGTGCTCACCAACGCGGAAGAGAGCATTAGAGAGGTTAAGATTGGAGGCTGCCTGGGCTGTAGCAACACCAAAGCTTTCTTTAGCTTAATCTCTCTCCTATACAAAGGAGATCTCCAGCTGTCTGTGCAGACATCTCCTTTCTGAGGGTCTGTGCTCAGAGCAAGTTAGTAAAAGCAATGGCAGAGAATGTGGGTTTGTTTTCAAACACCACTGACCTAGCACCACGTCTCCCATTGCAGCAGATATGAGAAGGGTTTCGTCCTGCCGCAGCGAAGCACGGGTGAAGGTCCCAGCAGACTGAGACGGCACCGGGCTTGCTTAGGTCTCCGTACTGCAAAGCGTTACAGAGGCGCAATTTACAAAGCACATTAACTGCATGGTCTGCAAATGGCAGTTCTGGCAACTGGAATTCCAGACCTGATAGCTGCAGTTGTGAGAAAGAAAAAAAGAAGGGGTGTGTAAAAGGGAATAATGCAGGAAAGGGAAGAAAGACCTTCAGCTGAAACGAGAGCAAGTTAGAAGCAGAGTGAAGTGTGAGAATTCATACAACACTTTTAACAAGACTAAAGAGAGAAGAAAGATGGGGATAGAGAAACACTTACTGAGCCAAGAACAGAATCCCCAAAGAGAAGAAATCTGCATTCAAAAGGAAGGGGAAAAAAAGATGTGGACAGACAAAGTAATGTTCTGCCAAAGGCCTCTGTCTGAAGGAGAACAGCTAGTGCACTCTGCCTAAGCAGTAAACTTGGCTTTCTGAGATTATTAATTTTATCTATGAAACAAGTTCCCTTAGACAAAATATTTTTATTGCTTTTCACTTGGCCTCAGAATTAGTGCTGGACTAATTTTATGCCTGAAATCAAACTGAAGGTGATCAAGACCTTGGAAAAGGCATTCTTCCAGAGAGGCAATACTGGACCCAAAGTAAGCAGAAACCTTGCCCAGCAGAGCTGCTGTGGAGAATGAGCTGTTTTATGGATGTGAATGAAGAGTTTAAACACTTTTCAAGTTACTCAGGAAGAACTTACTGTGGGAGTCGTGGGGACTGACTTACTCCAGCAGGTCAGCTGGACAGCGTGCTGCCTAACGAAGAGCAGACTGCTGGGCAGGTCCAAGTTCACGTACTTTACCTACTTGGGAAGAGCTTCCATAGGCGAGAGCCCTTCTCGGAGGACAAGGACTGACCCTGCTGAGCTCCACTGCCTTGGTAAAAGCCTTACAAGCACCTGACACTGGAGGCGAGCATGGCACTTATTTGATGGCCGTGGAAACAAAAGACGAGCTATGCTGAATGCGCTGGAACAGAGCCTGGGACATTTCCATGATCCAGTAAGCTGAGCAGCAACGATGAGCAGCGCCGGTTTGCAGCTGGCTTTGGGGAGCTAGTGCACGGCCTGAGACTTGGCAAAGGTTTGAGATGGGCGACAAGGCTGGGTGGTCTTTGAGGGAGTAGGAGCTCCATGGACTGTGGTTCCTGTTACATGCTCTTATCTACCGTGCTTTGGCTTTTCATTTTTACAGGCTGAAATTACGCATTTTCTATGTTGTATTTATTTGTTCGTTGAAGTATGCTCCTCTGGGGCATGGAAGAAAAAAAGGTAAGAGTGGGTTTAGGTACGCACATACAGCAGAGTGTTTCTTCACAGCTCTCAGAAAACTTTGCCTGGCTCCTTCCTAGCAAGCCCTGCGCTGTTAAATGCACATTTCTGGATTCATGTGCGGTGTCAAAGTGCTTGTGTTTCACTTACATCTTTATTCAAATTTTCTCAGGAGATGAAAGACAAATTAAGTGGCTGAAAATGTTGAAAAATGCAGTCTGAAAGCAAGAGAAGAAAAATTTAACATTTCTGTCATTACTTGGAAAACCTAAAAAGAGAATTGTAAGCAGCAATGTGTCTGTGATTCTGGAAAGTGCTTCCTGTTCTTGTTTCTGCATGTTCCTTCTCCCTGAACAACCTGGACAAAGAAGAAAAGGGACACTAAAGTGCTGGCCCTGCAGAACCGAGCTGGGTGCCTCAGCTGGTGCTGCTCAGGCCAGGCTCGGAACCAGCCCGCTGCTGCGTCGGCTCGCGGGCGGCACGGGAGGTCACTTAACCGAGGGACGACATTCCTGGGCAATGCTTTGATGCAGTTTACGTTCTTCTGTTTTCAGTGATAAAAGCCAGAAGCTAGAATGAAGTACAGAGAACACATTTTTCTCTCTAAGAGAAAACCGACGAACATGTGGTACAAGCCAGTTTACCTAGTTTGGTATCTGCTTGCTCTTTATCATAATTAACCATTTCTTTCAAACAGCAAAATAACCAAAATAAATTATCTTAATCATCTCACTTGGGGTTATATAGGCTTTTTGAAAAGAGCGATTGTTTTCAAGATGTAGCTCAGGGACATTAAATACCAGATACAAACGCTTGCAAGTGCTGAACTCTCGTGTGCTGAACGGCAGAGAATGTTCCTTTTTGTCAAGCAGCATGTTTCTCCTTCCAGACACTCTCTACGGATTTAACTGTGTATCAGTTTGCGAGTGCCTTTATGGACTCTTGTGACTTGGCAGCAATCATACAGTCACGCTCACAGGAAAGGAATTTGGTCTTTCATTACAGCCCGAGCCATGGCACAATCCACACCTCTCCAGCTGTACAGCGAACAGTTCTTTATGATCTGTTCAGCTCAGCCTGTCCAAACTCCTTTCTAAGTACTCATAAACAAGTCTACTGATTTAGAATTAATTTTTAAGCTCTACTGATACATGCCACGTTTAAACAGATCTAAGCGCATGCAGTGGGGACACAATAAAAACGAGTTCGCCACGTACAGTTGGGATGCAGAGCGGAGTTCTGCAGTAGCTCCGACACTGAATTTAGGCCATCTCGAGAGGCAGCAAAGTGCAAATCAGCCACGATCCACCATAAAGAGTATGACAGCTTCAACTTCAGAATTAACAGCCATTATAATAAACTGAAACGCTAAATAGAGGGATGAACATGTTCTGCAGAACAAAGACATGCATATGCTGTAATGAGACAGACACGTGATCCTCTTGCGCCCCGACTCTCTTTTCTTTGCTGTTGACATTTAACTTTATTTCTACTGATGACAACACTGGCTGCAGCACCCCAGCGTACGAGGACACGCAGTCTGAAGCAGCCGTGCGTTGCATCGCTACAGGCCCCCAGCACCAACGTGTCGGAAGAGCCGCACGCGCTCGGCCCCAGGCACGGACAGGGAGAGCAGATCGCTCGACCAGGCGGGCACCGGCGCGTGGCCCTGCCCGGCCCGTGCCGAGCGCTGCGGGCCCCGTACCCCCCGGAGCGCGGCCGCATGGGCCGCCCGCCCAGCCGCTGGGGACAGGCCGCGGGGCCCCGGGCAGGCGACAGCTCGCCGGCCATTTGAAATCCCCAGAGCCATTCCCAAGTACCCTGGGAATCCCAGGAGGAGTGTTTAAGCCAGAAGCGGGTGACATTAAAAGGGACAGCCGGCTACAGATGTTCTTATCCTCGTGAGTGGAAACCTAGAAATACTTGAAATTCTCCAGATAGTTATGACTGGCCAGCGAACGCCACGGCGAGCCTCTGTCTTTGTTTTAAGTAAACCATTAACAGAGGAGTCCAGTCACAGAGATAAAAACCACACTAATATTCTTGGACTAAACTGCTTAACCGTAACTAGCCAACCAAGACTAAAGCCACAAAACCTGAAATGGTTCGAATACAGGAAAAAACATAGGAACAGCAGGCTTCTATGGCCAAACATTTTGAAAGCTGACCTCTGAAACACAGGAGGAAAGATTCATTAGAAGTACATCATATTACAACAGCAGAGGTCTGCTCCAAAATTTCAGTCTAAAAAAAGCCTTTCTCACAGAGTCCTACTTTGAACGAAAGCTGTATTTAAATTCCAATATAATTAGAAACCTTTCTTTGTCCTTTGGCTGCAGTCAAATTCTGCTTCTTAATTGTCTACCTGATTTAACTCACGGTTAAGATTTCAGAAAAGAAATAATACTTCTACAGCATTCCATACCTGTTTTAATAAACTCTGCATTACTGCACCTGGAAGGATTTTAAATACAAATATATTTGACATTATATTTTTGTTTATATTTTGAACCAAACACTTTTGTAAAAAAAAAAAAAAGGTTTCTCAGTTGTACCCTATTTTATATTATTTTATACCATCATATACACAGTTCAAACACAGCAGGGAAATCAAATCTTCAGTTAAAAAAGGTATATTTGTTATGTGAAGTTCTATATAAATAGGAAATTGATACAGAAAGGAAAAAGGTAACGATAACAAAAATGTTTCATTCTAGTTTCACTTATTTTAAACCTGCAAGACCTTGCTTGTATAAACCCCAATATAATTTATTTTTTTTCCACCATGTTTCAGTTAATTACACAAGTCTTCAGAAAACTGAAGCAACTGATGGCAGCTACTCTGCTCCTAACACTAGATGAGGTCTATTTAAAAAGGTCAGCCTGTAGCACTGAACTACCTCAGATCTTATCCTTCACCTTTTTTGCTTAAAGTAAAATTCTGGTTCTTTTTTTCCTAGGAGGAAAACACAATAAAAATATGGGTTTAATCCATTAAAAACATTAAATCTTATTTTTAAATTGTGAGCCCTCGCTCCACCCTTGCCGCAGGACTCTCACTCCCACGACACCACGTGCCCCGAGAGCTCGCTGGCAGCCCGCACCGGGCTTAGCAGGGCCGGCAGGAGCAGGGGGCTCGCTGAATTCCCTGCCCCGTTCCATCAGCGTGACGGAAATGGGAACACGGTCTGTAACGGGGACACTATACGCTGGTCTTCATCACAGAAACGGGAAAGAGGGGAGCATTATTTTGAGATGAACATTTAAACACCACTTGTATTCTACATGCTTCCATTAATGAAATATTTGGGCATTTTAGACACATTATTAAAGATACTTACATACGTTTATAGGCATAAATGCACCTATTTTTTCCCTAGTCTAGATCTAGACTTCCTTCTGCCCACAGTCACCAAATGCATCCACAAGTGCCTGGCTTTCCCAGACGCGCTCTCACGCGAGGCCCACTCTGCCCCAAATGAGCAGAGGAAGGTACGCAGCCAGGAACGGGGCCAAGACGGGTGTCACTGCACCCTTCCCGACACTACCCCAAACGCACCCGAAGCTGAAAGCACTGACCCCGATCACCACGTCCCATTTACCGAGGACGGGACCATGGGGGGAGCTGAAAGCGAGCCGTAAGGAACGGACCCAAGGGGCCCCTGGCAGCGCTCGAAAAGCCTGCGGGAAGTCCCCTGGCGAACGGTCCCGCAGTGCCCGGCAAGCGGGGCTGAATGGGGAGCGCTGGCTGCTTGCCCGTTCGGCCCTTGGTTTCTTTACCGAGGCTGTAGAGAGAGGTACAAAACAATGCCAAGCGTGCTGCTTTGCAAGTTAATGTTAACGCCAGTTCCCTTCTTTTTCATTAGTCACGTACCTGTATGCATTCATATATCCATATGTACGTTTCTTTAAAACAATAGCTAGCTTAGAAACCACTCTGGCATTGTTTCTTCTCCTTGTTCTCAACCCATCACTGCTAGTACCTGCAAGAGTGCTCGGCATGCCTTGCATACTTCCAGTCCTGCTGGATGGAGCAGCTGAGGTCAAGGATGTGTAACAGACCGCCAGCATGTATGTTCGGTGCATGTCTGTGTGGGGAAACACAGCTGCAGCTGACTTGTCGCTGACAAAGAGTCTAAGTCTCTTTATCAAGAAAGGCACTATTTTGCAGTGTCCCTGCCCCTCCTGAAGAAAATAGACATTTCTCTCATTTAAGCAAAAGAGGGACAAGCAAATAATGAATCAAAAAATGGGTCGCTCCTTCCAGAAGCACGGAAATCCTGCTCCTAGTAACCAGAGGTGATGCCAGGATGGTAGGGCTGCCTGTTTCTAACACATCCAGAGCTCTGCCCAGGACTAAAGAACAAGATAGCAAATGGAAGGCAGCCACTGCGCATACATAAAAGCTCTTGTCAGGGCAAAAGAAAAGCTCAGCATGGTTTTAGTTCTGTATTTGAAAAATACAGTATGAAAAGCTCTTCACAAAGCTAAACAGAGGCAGCTGAGCTAGCAGTTATAATGGACCCACATTAACAAGCAAGCAAGCAGGCAACTTCTGAATCCAGTAAGAGAGAGATTTCAAGACTTTTTTTTTATTTTAAGCGATCTGCTTTCTCCTCTGGGCTGTACACCATCATTTCACTTACACATGCTTTGCATTTTGTCCATTCTCATTTTCTTTGGAGAAAGAGGAGTGAAAAGACTGTATTCTGAAAAACCAGCATGGAACAGAATAAATTTAAATGCGCATTTGTGATGAAGAGTGTTCACTTAATAAAGACCAAAAAGATCAAAATTAGTAAAGGAGTCCTTTTAAATAATAAAAATAACACGTAAAGTAGGGCCAGTCGCAATGATTGTTAAAAGACTTGGGAATTACTTCATGCATATCAAGGCTACAAAGGTAAGACAAGAAGCACAAGTGTCCCGTCCTGGATACCAAATTCCCCCGTACAGCAGCCGCTCAGCAGACACCGTGCTCCTGCAGGGAAGGGGAGTGGATGGAACAAAACACGACCGGCCTGAGAATGTCCTGGATGTGGAAAAACGAGCCAAGAACGGGCAGCTCCAAATCCTGTATTCACAGGCCAAAACCATACTCAATGAAAATGAATACACGACTTAATCATTTTGATAAATAAGGCCTCTGGCTTGATTCCCATGGTCTGAGAGGAAGTTTGTCAGGCTTTTTCATTTGCCTTCCTCCACACCTAGCAGTGGCAGAGGACACTGGCGCGGCAGCAGGCACACGGAGCACGTCCTGGTCCGTCCCCGACCCAGCAGAGCTTGTTTCCAACTAACCTTTGCAAGCCTCCAGCTGGAAATGTAGTTTGACCAAAACTTTGAAGGCAGAGAAGCGCGAAGTGTTTGGCCTTAGCTATCGCTTCACCTAGGAACAGGAGGACACGTGTATTACACACACACTCGGGCACGTGTGTGTGTGCGTGCACATCATGCATTTGCACCTTTTACTTTAGTGAGTCCACCTGCAGAAAGGGGGCTTTTACTAATTTCTGCAACATCCAAAGCTTTGAAATTAGAACCTGGAATATGTCACTTTATTTTTTCAATGCATAGATGATTAGCATCATGTAAAACCAGAGCATGTGAAGCTCAGCAGGAGCTGCCTCTGCCAATCCTTCACTATGCAGCTGAAGGCTGGAAACAAAACATTCTTGACTATACAGTGACACGAGAACACAGCAGGTGTCAGCTAGAAAATGACATCTGTAGCTGGTTCAGAAAACTGAGATTCTCCCCATCTATTTTTAAGAATTCAACTCAAATCCAACATTCTTTAGGTTTTAAAATTATTTAGGAACGTGTTTTTTCAGGTTTCTGTCTGGGACTATCAGCACAGTAGTAGGAAACCACCAAGAAATGTCTAGCTAAATGGAATTTTCAAAGTGGCTTGGGAGAATTGAGAGGTTCACAAAGTTTAGCTGAACCATAAACGAGCATCCAAATTGCCATTTCTTTTGCAGTGTAAAATCTCTCTTACCTGATGTTTCTTTCACACAGATGTTGAAAGACTTAAAGTTCACGCTGGTTTCCAACAGCACTCACAATACTGTTGGCTTTACCAAACGCGACAGGAGGCTGAGGAGCGCGCCAGCCCGCTGCGGCACTGCCGCGGAGAGGCGTGGGGCGGCCGAACACCGCACTGCGGGCACGGACACGGGGTGGCCGAACGCCGCACTGCGGGCATGGACATGGCGAGGGCACTGAAGGACGTGCGCCCGCAGCTCCATGGCGGGGCAAGGAGCCCTGCTCGCGGCGCTTCACACTAACCATGCAGCAGGAGGCACCCCAATTGCCAAGTATGTTGCTCATGATGCCACTGTTGCCACAGATACACAGGCTACTTATTTTTCTCTGTCTCTCTCTGTTCACCTTACTTTAGTCCAGAAAGGAGACTAGCAGCTGTAGCAAAGTGAGAAGCAAATGAGGAAGAAAAAGCTAATTTTCCAGCCCTCAAGGAGATGTAATCCAGCAAGAAAAGTTACCCTGGTTAAAATATTCATCCTTGGATTGCGAACGGATGAGCTTTTCTCCCCAAGCCTCCCTTGAAACTTAAGACCCGTTCCTAGCAGCATTTTTAACCTCCTTCCGCAGACTGCCCGAGTTCAATTCCCAGAGGTTTTCCACGACTGACTGATCCTGCCTGGAGACGGATGATAAAGTAAAAAACCAAAGGTACGGGAACACCTGGGAGAAATCTACCGCTTTTCTTTGCCACCCTGTCAGAGAAGCGCCATCCCCGTCTGACGTACCCTCAGCTCCCAGGAGCTGGTCGGCTGCGAACCAACAGCGCAGGAGCCCGAGCCGAGCTCCGTCACCCCCCGGTGCCGCCTGCCCAGACAGCTTTACCCGCGCGACACTTCCACGCCGGTGCGGCAGAAGGCCGTGCACGGCCCTGTTTTGCAGTAAATAAGGAAAACACATCAAGAGAGCGCCGGGCAAACCTGTATCTGATAACATCTGGCAACACAGCCAAAGCATCAGAATCCAGCACTTTGCTTTATGCACAATGACCTACGCGATTGCTTTGACAACAGAAAGACAACTCGTGGCCTTTCATGTTATGCAAAGCAAGCATCAGGTAACGCTGTCACCATTAGCCTAACTTTGTTCTCGTCAGCGAGAGGCAGGGTTTGTACCCTTGCTGGGAATCGAGTTAAGCCACCAATCTGAGTTTTTGAGTAAATCCTCCCCTAAAAAACATTAATGCACAGTATTACGAAATTTGTCCACACACCAAGTTGTACAGTACACATTTCCATTCATCTCGCTCTGTAGGGTGAGGTTATAAATCTATCGATGCAAATAATGCACAGGTTACACAATCACGCTTTTATATTTCCTAACCTGCCCCTTTCCCTGGCACATAAAAGAAGAAGCAGATGCTTAAAGAAAACAGGTATGGACTAAGCTGTGTTCTCATTTACATCCACACGAGTTCTCTGTGTTCTTTTCAAATCTGCGTACAGCCCAGCAATAACCAAAAACCACATCCTTAATCAGACTAAATTACTGCTGACCCCAATCCCATTTAAATTCTGCCCACATAAAATAGAGCTGCTGCTAAGACATCTAGCTGATAATCTCTATTGGACATTAACTAATAGTTATTTTCATCTACAGATCAGAATAATATACGTGGTAGCTTGCCAATCGATTTACTCCAGAATTAATGCTGGATATTTGAGGGAGACAAATGCAAACAATGCTTTAGACAGTGATTCACAGGCAGTTGCAAGCATTCATCAAACCAGCAATTAAATCACTGGCAAAAATCAGTTTGTAAGAGAGAAACTTGTTTAAACAGACTCAACAAGCAACATGTATTATCTGCCAACATATCAACTGACCCTGAGCTCCAGACGCTGCTTTTTCTCATATTGCCTTTGACTCCTGAGAAGCTGCTACTGCACACTGTCCTTATCTGGTAGAGCATTCTGGCTTGCATTCCTCCCTGATATTCCCTGCCCTAATTCCTGCCACTGAGAACACGCGCAGGAACAGCCTTTTTTCTGCTCTTCACTTTGCATACCACAGCAATGATCAACCCCTCACCACTTGTCCTGGTGCCCTATTGCTGACTCTTCTTGAAGAATGCACGCAGGTAGACCCCAATACAAAATCGGCTGCTCCTTCAGATTTACCCTTCAGCAAAACTCAGTCTGTGGTTCTGGGCCATTTCGGCTTGCCCCGTTCACTACGGCTGCTCCCAGAGCAGGCAGCCTTAGCAGAGTGCGTTAAATACAAGCCCTGGCACGAGGCAGTCCCACGTACAGATCAGGGTGCCCTTAATACGAGAATGTAAGGAGCGAACAGACGACTGGCAGTTTACATGAGTCTCTGGAGAACAGTACTCCCAGATTTACTTTTCAGACTCCACTTAAGGCATAATTCCTTTGGTACTCACTGCAATCCCTCTAGCTGTGATGCACACACCTGGTATTAATAAGAAACATAATGTCATTAAATAGGAGTCCCACTGCTGTCAACTGCAACTCACGAAAGCAAGCAAAACCAGTTATTTATAAGAACACTAAAAGTCATAAAGAGAGTATTTGAGAATCTCTAACAGAGAAATCTGCACAGTTTGTCACTACCACTCTAGCTTATCTGAACCCTAAGGCAAAGATAACAAAACCTCCTGCCTGGCTTTAGCTGGTGAGCTGCTGACCAGCCTGACCGAGCTGCTGCGGCAGATGACACACGTGCGCAGACCTCACCCAACGAGGCTCACGTCGCTGCCACGGGCAGCCGCTTACTCGGCCGGCACCGTGGGCAGAGCGCGCTGGCCCGTCCGTTGCTCGCCCAGCATGAACTCGAGCTCCTCGTCAGGCTGCAGCTCAGCAAGGGACACCGGCCGCCACGCGAGGCTTCTCTGTTCCCACCAGGATGCGCGCACGGCCCTGTGAAGGCAGCACGTGTTGGCGAGGGAGGGAGCCAGCGCGGGACTGCTGGCCACCAGGCTATCCTGGCTGTCCTGCCCGCTCCAGAAACAACAGCTCCAGCACCAGTGTCCGTGAATTAAACCCTTCTGCCCACACAGAAACCGTGTATGCAGAATGGAGTTTGTGCTTTTCAATATATACATACACACACGCGCGTATATTTAATGTATGTATACAAATGTATACCGACATCCTTACCCAGGATATCTGACGAGGCTAACATTACTACAGAAGAGTTTATAGGTACGACTTCAATGATCAATCATACATCATAAGTGATCAATATGATAAAATTGTTATGCATATAAAAAGGCAGAAAGATCTGACTATAAATATGAATATATCTATACTACACGTGAATATAAAGCAGGTCCTAAGCTCGTTCAGCTTAGTGCAAAGACTTACAGCTTCTCATTGACTTAGGCAATTTTTGAGTCTGGCACATAAGGTTATTCCAATCATGCAAACACTACCCAGAAGTCAAGACTGACTCATTACATGGAGAAAGAAGGGGGTATATTTGCAAAGAACATTCATTAACGAATATCCATATGGCCTATTTATACAAGTGTGTAAATGGATTAATAAATAACACAATATCCTAATCTAAGGAAGAGAAGACAGTTTTATTCTCTATTTGTATATGTCGTTATGTGACTTTTACATTAGTTATAACTGGCAACATAAGCTATGGAATTACTGCCTTAATACTATAGGTTAAAAAGCAAGCCTGGAACACATTTCTGTCCAGCTACTAAGTCTGATACAGACTTCTCGTGAGGACTGGAGCAATGCATGTGTAGGCCAGCAAGTTCTTCTGCAAGCACGTATGTATTTCTGGATCCACAGACTTAACCTCTTTCTGTGCCTGCTTCCCACAGAGATAAAGCCAAAGGAAAAGAATGAGAGTGATTGTGACCATTTAATGTTAACATGTGCAAGTTTCTTTTAGATGTTATTGGCATACACATTGTTTGGTATATAAAAAAAGCAGGCAAAACAGCCATTTGGTACTAAATGGAGCCACAAAACAGCAACAGAATTTCAAAATAGCAAGCAACTTCAAGGAAGACTTAGAAGCGGGTCTGTAAGAGGCTGGCTTATATACAGCTACATTTGAAGAGAATAAAAGAGCCAGCAGTAAAAAGCTACAGATGTGAGCATTTTAACTGACTGACATACTCGTTCCAAATTTGCAATACTTATCAAAGTGTTGGCATGGGAAAAAAAACTCACAATTTTTTCTCTCCTGTAAATTAGCTAGCCTTTCTTATTCAATTTTGCACAAGTGTATGTGGGAAACACACTTGGTAGCAAATAGGAAGAACAAATTAAAACCGCCAGGATGATGCTTCCTGCCAGCCCTTGCCTTCCCTCAGTTTGTCACCAAATGCAAGTTTTAGCACCTACCAGTCCCTGGAGCATATCAAACCTCTGCGTTCTGGGCTACCCCAGACCTGCTCTTCAGAGCGGCAGCTGAGGGACCCTCCCGCCTGGAATGAGGCTCCAGGAGCACACGCCAACAAACCCCCGTGCCGCCCTGCTCAACTCGCCCGCTCCACACCGGGTTGCAAAAGACCACTCTGACTGTCCTTGTGCCTGGAGAGGGTTCAGCTCAGGGCCAAAGGAGAAATGATCTGGAACGTTAAAAGGGAGAGGAAATAAGAAAGGGAAAACATCTCAAGAGGGCAGATCCTAGAAATCCTGACGTGTGAAGTCTGAGAGTCGGCAGGCAGCCAAGAAACACCCTGCGCGGAGAAGATGACATGGGGCTCGCAAGGAATTGGCACGCAGCTGTGATGGGAGATGCCAACGCACAAGGAGAGTGAATTGAGTCAGAACTTACAAAAGGAGATGGAAGGAAGAACACCCAGCACAAGGGGAGAATGAGAAAAGGAGACATGATCCAGGACTTGCAGCTTAAAAAACGTTGGACAAAAATAACTGAAAAACCTAATCACCAGATTCAGTCTGGTACATGACAGAGAAAGGCAACAAGGTGAACAGACGAGGGGCAGAGAGAAGCACTTACACAGAACTCAGATAAAGCAATAGTCCAGAGACAGCAGCTGAATCAAAGTCCTCAGTTCTTTCTGGGCAGGGCAATTCTGCAAACTCTGGGTTTCTATTATTGTTTCTCTCTCCTTATCTTCAGCCTTTGCTTATGCAAAAAGCAAGTCACGGCTGCAGGCTATGTTGCCGACTGGAGGTGTTGCAAGGGAGGAGACAGATTTAACAAGAATGTGTTCCTTTTATAAAATTCTGTTGGCTTCATTGGAGATTTCAGACCAACATGCAAGTTTAGACTTCACGTTAAAGCTCTGCTGCACGTGACTCTCTCAGCTAGCCACAGCTTTATTTCTGTCTCTACCTGCTTGCCATGAGATTGAGAAATAAAGCCTGCCTGCCTAGAAAAAGCAGAGTTCTTGTTTCAGGAGAGCTCTACATACAAAAGACCTGTGCCCTTTGTTTTGCAACCTACAAAGCATCTGCTCCTCAGCCCCAACCTCTGGCTGCAGCACAGACGCTGGCCGTGTTCACGGGGTGCGCAGCCACCTGAGATCTTCAGCAACTCCCAGCGAGGTCACCTTCCTTCTTTTAGGCGCTGACCTTCGATCCGCTGTAAACGGACGTCATTCGACAAGGACAGCATGCTGAATCTCTACCTCATGCAATTTCTTTATTATTTGTGCTTACTTATTTTGATTTACCACAATTAATACAGGCGGTTTGAGTCTCAGATCTAGGCTGTGCGATGCACATACAGAACACCAATATACACATCAATTATAACACCAACAATTCCACTAACTCACTAACTTCTCCCTTCACATCCATTTTCCCGTTTGATAAAAAGGTTGTGTCCTTTTTTTTTTTTCTACCATCAACATCAGAAGAAAAAAAAAGCTTGCTTTGAAACATTCTCTAAGGATCAACCAGAGCAGATAACGATGAGTGGGTGGGTGTGCAGGATGCCAGTGGGCTGGCTCCGGGTTTCGGAAATCTCTTATCTCGATGAGCACACACCTGCGCGTGACAGAGCAAGAAAAGCAAGACCAAGTAGGTGGGGCTCAGGCTGCTAGAACTCCACAGACCAGAGGTAACACCCCAGCACCCGGTAACTGCCAGGGACCTCGTGCACACTGTGCTCTACTCCAGATGCAATACTTACAGGCGCTGCTGAATGCCCCAGCCCAAGTCATCTCTACATCACAGATGGAATTTAATGGACCGCTGGGTCCAGCACATTTCTTTAACCGAACCTCAAGATACGGAGCTAACAGTGTTTGCATCCAAAACCTTGGGAAATCCTGGCCATCTGCAAATCAAATAAGCATTTGCCGTTCCCGTTCATCTCCTGTGAAGCGGAACGCCAGCCACCGCCTTGTGCCAGCCCGAACAACGCCGGAGGTACCGCTGTGCGCCACAGGAGCAGGTGCCACCGTCGCCCTGCCTCGCAGCGGGCGCTGGCACCTCGCCCTGCGGGAGCTAGCCGTGCTAGCAGCAGGTCACCGCACGAGGCGACCGCCGCTGCAGCACCCCAGGCAAAGCCTCGGAGGTGGAAAGCCCAAGGCAGGAGAGGCAGCTGCCTTTCAGAGGCAGCACTTCGTGTCACTGCGCTCACAGGCTTCTCTGGCTGGCTACACTGGAACGTCGGGCGCAGCATGAAGCTCACGGAACACTTCTGCAACCTCATGGCCTAAAAGCGCTTGTATCAGTAGAATTACTTTCAACTGAGGACCGAGTTCTGCTTGTCCAGGCCCATTTATACCAGCATTATCTCATCCACATGAAGAAATGGATCACTAGAAGAAAAAAATCACTTCTTCAACATCAAACTGATTACGATGGAGCAGAGATGAGCTGTTCAAAGACTCATTTACTATACCAGATCATTGTTTTCCTAACTCATATGTAAGAATTTATTCATGAAAAATACCTTTTATCTAAAGCTCTGGAAGTGTTTCAGTACAACCTATCAACATGAAAACTGAGGCACTAAATCTACCGCTGCAGACCAGCACTGCAGAAGAGGCAGCTTTGCATGTGACAGAAAACCAGTGAGTATTCTGCGAGCACACTGTAGAAAAAGAATTTTTGCTTTTCTTGCCATTTGCAGTTGCCACAGGCATGATCCTAGTCCTCTGGCAGCTTCAAATGTCTCTGCAAAGTTCCCCTGCGCTGGCTCGCACTTGGCCCTTGTTACACAGGACGCGTGTCCCTAACTGAGCCGAGATCTAGCACAGCTGACAAGCAGCAGTATCTACGGCTGTGCCTCACGGCTCTGGTCGGGTTTTATGGAAGCATCCCTTCAGACAGAGCACACAACATCGTCAGCAGAGGAGCGACCAGCTGATTTGCTCCAGTTTCATATGTTACACCATGCTTGTCATACATACGATGCGGCACTCACTGGACAAAGCAAACTGCCCACAGACAACTTAGCCTTTGGCCACAGTCCAGCACGACCTTCGCACACGCGCTGCTCGCCACGCTCCCCGCACCGAGCGGCACAGCCGCGTCCTGCCTGCAGCTCCCAGCGCCGGGAGGCAGCCGGACAGCCGCCCGCCGCTGCGCCCGCCCCACGAGCCACCAGCTCTGGGCAGCACGGCCGGGCCAGCCTGCTTTGTGGGGCAATGGTGCTTTAAAATTAGGAGAAAGCCCCCTGGTTCCCCGTTCCCGCTGCCGCCCCTACCCGGCCGGGCTTGCCTCAAGACGCGGGTGTTGCCGGGCCCAGCGCGGGGCTCCGCGCAGCAGGGGAGCCCGCAGGGAGAGCCTGGAACGAGCCGCAAGCGGGGGTTCCAGCAGCACCCGCCCGTGTCCGCGGCTAAGAGCCACCTGCAGAAGCACCCCGGGGCCCACAAGAACCCAGAGCGACGTGAAGGCTGCTCCCGCACGGCTTCCTGCGCGGGACCGCAGGCCTGGGAGCCCGAGACGGGTGTGGGACCTCAGCGCGGGGTACTTCAAAGGGGAGGCAAAGCACGGGGCGCTACGCACGGCTGCAGCCTGGCAAGTGGCAAGCCGCCAGGGGGTTGTATTGGCTTTGGGGAAAATTAAACAAAGGCAGCAGATCTCTTAGGAGAAGGCTAACGGCAGAGCACGGCCTCACGTGTTTATCCAGGGTCTCTGGAGAAGCACTTGGAGCATTTGCCATGTGGAAAAGCAAGCCAACCAGCTATTTTTAAACTCACTTGATTCAACACATATGGGCTGAATTCTGTTAGAAATAATGTCCTTCTGATGTAGTTATTGAAATTGCCACTAGACAGGGCTGTTTATCTTATTTTTAACCTCAGAAATATTTATGAGCCCAGTGCTGTGCCCAAGAGGAGTTTGTTACAGCCTCCTTCAGGCACGTGGCTGTACGGCTCACGGCACTGGCAGCCGGGCTGCAGTTCTTGCACTACGCTATGTATAAGCGCCTCGCTGGAGCCGAGGGGCTGCAGCTGTGTCGCATAAATTCCCTAGTCATTCAACAAGGGCGAGCGATAAAGAGATGACAGATGAAAAAAAAAACGCTTCTTCCTCCGTTAAACTACAGCATGTCTGTGGGACGTGGAAGTAAAGAGAACATCTGGAGATGTACGCGCACTGTGACAAGGCACCGATGGCGCAGCTTACTGTCCAACACATTTTGCCAGGAGAATTTTGGAAAGGTGCCACCAACTGCTCCTCTGGGAAACAGAAACGCTTCGCCTCCACGTAGGTAACGCACGGTCTGGAGGTTGCCACGTGTGAGTGCCAGCACACCGGACTCGAGGATTAGGACAATGCAAACTTCTTAAAGCACAACGCTGCAGTTTACGTAATGACGTGTAACGACGTGTCTTACTGCACGTGCCTTGCTATCCGCATGCTCCGATGCCCATCGCAAAGCAGCAGCTCCACCATCAAGCAATGCAGAAATGGAGTTAAATGCCAGCTGGCATCCATGGAGCTAGGCCAGCTTATATCATTTGATTGTCTCCTCTTCTGTGGTAAGTTCAGGGTAAAATGCATTGCCTTTAAAGAGAAGCAAGCACTTATTTTGAGATGAAGCAGACAGAGATCAGCATTAGCACTGGTTTTCCAAGGGCTCACACCCTGATTTACATTGCAGGCAACCCAGAGCAGGAATTTCTGGAATTTCTGCAGCTGTAGCTACAGCATTGATTTCACATTGTGATTGCAACTTCAACAGCTGTGAAGCCACAGCCAGCTTTTGCAGGTCAGCGTTCTTGTAGAGTCCACGTAGAGAATAAGCGAGGTTGGTGTATTATCGCAAGTTTTAATTCATTTCCCTGCTGGTGTCAGCTGTGGGTTATGAGGTTCCATTTCAGTGTCAGGCACAGCTAGGTGTTTGGGCAGACAGCCGACTGCTAGGCCAGGGACTCTCTTGAAGGACACGTGAAGGCTACAACACGGCTCAACCTGTGGACACGCTGCACCGCAGGCAATGCATTCGTTGCTTCAGAACATCCCTGTAAAGCCTTCGGCTCCTCCTCCTCCCTCGCTCAGCTGCATCTCACTTCCACGCCCACGACCCCATCCCGGCAGCACGGAACAGAGCTGGGGACAGCAAGTTCTGCGGTGCCAGGGCAGCCCGGGCGGCCGAGCCCCACCAGCGCCCCGCATACACACGGCCCAGTGCGCTGCCCGCACCAGGCAGCCCGCCTAGGGGCTGCCGTCAGCGCGAACCCCTGCCCTTTTGGTGCCGATTTTGCTTGACAAACATGGCAACTAGAGAGAGCTTTTTAATTCATGGGACTCCAAAACAGTAGCGTATTTTTGAAGCCACAACTTTATATATTATATCAGTATAATACTATATTGATATTACATCAGGTCACTTCTCCTATGAAGCTGTAGTGTAAAATTGTGTGGGTTTTTAGAAAGAAACTTTTTACAAGTTTGCAATTGCATTTCTATTTCAAACTTCAGTCAAACCCAGGCTTCTGCCCTATTTATCCTCCTATTGTACTGAAGTCAAGCTCGACAATAATTACCGGTGAGATAAAGGCAAAGTGACCAGTCTGGCCCGGGCCCCTCAGCCACCCTGCATGGAACAGGCACTGAGAACGCCGCGTTTGGCCTTGCGGTGCCACCGGGGCTCCGCGGCGGCGCTGCCCACTCTGGCCGCAGGGGAGCGGGAGGAGCGGGGCGGCGGGCAGGTGCTGGGTTCCTGCCTGCTCCCGCTCGGGACAGAAGAGCCACACTGCACCCTCTGCCCCGGGCAAAGGGCACAGGCGCAGCCTCGCTATCAGCACGTAAACCCCTGCCAAAGGTGGCACAGTCATCATGGTACACAAGCCTCAGGATCTCTGAATGCAGGAGATCCAAATGACTTCGCTCGTTTTGCCATTCAAAATTTGATTTTTTTCAAGTCTTCAAACACCTGCAGTGGTAAAGAGATCCATTGCTCGTAATGAAACTACAGGCCAGTGCCAGTCCCCGTTCATTCAGATTAATGGGAGACCTTTCCTGAACATGGACCGTTCTGACCTAATGGCTAGAAATGGCAATTAGAAGAGGACAGAGGCCCTGCTGCACAGTTGCTCTTAATTCTCACTGCTCTGCCCAAGAATTACTGGGCCTCCTGCAGTTCGGCTCTGGAACTTGCCACTTCTCCATCCAGAACCCTGGGCCCCTGCTCGGCTCCGGGTTTCCTGCCTGCCGCTGGACTTCACCGCTGTCCATTAACAGCTCTGCACGTCCCAGCCGCCCGTGCAGATGCACACCCTCCCGACTGCGAAGAACCCTGATCCCGTGGGGTCGGGAACGTACGGTGAGGGGCAGAAAGGGCTGACTGAAGTTCAGCCTCATTCTGTCACAGGGGCTGCTTCCGTTCCTTTTGCATTCCGTCCTGAGTTTTCATCTCTGTTGCCACATTTTTATGGAGACTTGTGAAAACAAATTTAAAAACTGATAAAAAGTGCCAAAGCCATTTGCGCATATAATATTTGAAAAATATACTTAGAAAAATGACCTTGGAATGAAAGTTAGATCTTGAAAGATGAATGCAATGAGTTTATTTACTTCACATATACCCAAGGTATCAGATGTTCATAAACTTCAAAGAAGATGCAGATTTGGGATATTCTGACTCTGTGACATTGCCAAAAAAATGTCAAAACAGAAGTCTGTTTATTATCATCACTTAAAACAATAACTCGGAAGTAAGAATTAACTTTGTCTGGAACATTGCTCATTCTTAATTTGGAATTAAGCTACTGATCTGTTTTTCAAAATCTGATCAAAGCACAGGGTATAAACAAACATTCCCTTGCATGCTAACTAGGGAAGAAATGTTTCACTTTATTCTAGCTCGTTCACCCTCTGAGACAGCTAAATGGAACTGCATCAGGCCTTTGGTATTACCTTGTATGCCTAGAACTTGGTTTCCTGTAACACGGTTCTGCTGTGGGACTGCTGCAAGAGCACAAACTCCCTATCCCTGGATTTCAGTTATAAGGGTGCACTATAAAAGCACAAGAGGAGATTAAGTCACCAGCAAAATGAAGCAATTAAAAATATGTATAAAAATATGTAACTCTAAATTCTAAGTAGCATGGTGACATCTGACTACAATCTGGTTTACAGAGTTACATATTCACATTCCATCGGGCTGTGGGGTTTCTTTGCATTAAGATTATATGGGTATTTGAGGAAGTTGCAATCATAGCACAAAATCTCCTTTGCAATATAAATACCTGTCGTTTATTGTCTTCAGTGAAATTCTGCAATTTATACCAGGTCAGGGTTTGCTTAGAGTGTGATGTAGCACAGAACGCTGGTAAATAAAAACTAAATTTCCTATTGATGTCTGTCAGGAACAGTTAATTGCACAAATGACCCTTGGGATACAGGATTCAGAAATACCTGAAGACAGAGAATTTTTCAGTTCCTTATGTGTTTGTGCACATTTGCCAGAGTTAAGGACTGAGCACACTTCTGCATGGGGTACAAGTGTGGGCTCTCCTCAAATTCTGTGCTCTTCTGCCTGCTTAATTATAAGACCAAGATCCAACCAGTCACTTCTACACTGTAAAACAGCCGGGTAATTCTTGTATTTTTAAAGATAAAACATTAATTTGTGACAACACAAAATTCAGTCACCGCTGCACCCTACTAACAGCCTCCTGCTTCTCCTCCATTGCGTGCCACTGCCCTCTGCATTCGTCGCCCCTTCAGGCATTTTTCTACCTGCTCATCTGCCACGATACCAAGCTGATGACAAGATGTTACAGTCATTGAGACCAGGCCAATATTTGATACTCCTAAAAGACCAATACGGGGAAGCAGTCTCTCTAGATTTTTCCATAGCCTCTGGCAAGCAATAAAATGCAAAGTTCACTTTGAACAGCCTCAGCAGTTATGGTTGGGAATTGCTGTCCTTTGCCGATTAATCTAGGGCCCTTTGTCTCAGATTTACCAGCCATCAGGCTTGATTTAGGCCCCTTCTCTTTGGCAGTGGGGCTGCAAACTATCTACCTGTTGACTTCCAGTCATCTATCACTTAGCAGGAGAGAGGAGAAAAAGGCTCAGAGAAGATCCAGTTTTCCCACCGTAGATAAGCATGCACACAGGGCAATGTGTTGAACTTCTCTTACTGACATCTTGAGTCTACCCAAAACAACATTTGAATGCTTTTGGAAGAAGAGAATGTAATAAAATAAAGAACCACCCACATATCTACTCTGAAAGACAGATTTCACTTGAACGTGAAACAAACCAGTGAGGGCAGAGTAATGCCACGAGAAAGGAATAAAGAAAAAAAGCAGCTGGGCATTTGGTGAGTGGCTAATAACTGTGGAATAAAGTTAGTTCCAATTAACTGAGAGGATCGCAGTTTAATAGTTGCGTTGGCCAAGCTTTAGACTTTTGTGAAGTATACAACTAAGTGGTTTTTGTTAGGTGCTTTGATCTGCTGTGAGCTGGCCCAAGCTTCCCTAGCAGTAGCCCTACACCTCAACTCACAGCTTAGCTACGCCGGGAGTACAGCCCCCCCGACAGTGTCCTCCTTTCACCTGAGAACAGTCACTGAGGTCACCAGTGACAGCTCTCCAGGTGTCCGACCGCACTTAACTCTGACCGTTACGTCGGGAAGGGACTGTCCGCTTGCACGGGACAGAGAAGCTGCAGGACACACGGTGAGCACCAAGCGGTGGGGGAGCCTCCTGCGGCGGCACTGGGCACACTGCTGCCCTCCCTCAGCTCCGTCCAGCTTTGCTGTTCACTGGGAAGTTTCTATTAAGAAACGGGTTCACTACTAGAACTTGAAGGAAGGGAGGAAACGGCCCTACAATATATCTTAGATGTGGTTTCTGTTCTGCAGTTTTCTGGGAAATAAGGCTTACCAGTTTACTGTGGCAATCCTACTGAGGAAAAAGCGTTGCAGCACTACTTGCTTCCCTCAGAACAGAGTAACAATTTCTTTGAGGGGATACTTCGGCAAAACACAGCTCCTGAACTGTCCGGGTGTCTTCCTCCCACCTGTCCAAGTGACTGACTTGAGCCAAACAGCCTTGTACCAGCTGCGGAAGGGGTGAGGTGGGGATTTCATGGTCTGCAGCATTTGTGGTGAAGGTGCTCAGCTGCTCATCCCAGCAGGCAGACAAATGAAGAAATCCAAAGCCTGAACATGCTTCTCATCCTTTTGTAGAGTACAAAGGACAATTCGGTAAAACGACTAACTTGTTCTTACCAGCTCTTTATAACTACTTGAACATGAGAAGCAAACACAAGTCTTACCCCAGCTTTTCCTCATTCCTCACATCCTATAGCTTGAAGATATTTTTAAACAACATGGCCCCACGGGAGAGCTTTTAAACAATAAACTGGATAGAACCTCAGACCAAAAATAAAAGCAATGGCAGCTGCAACGGCCACACTCTCAGCCAATGGACATTTCCCTGCGCGGTTTCCACTCAAGTGCCATGATTTCACTAGCAACCCAGCGCTTGGTGCTGCCCTGGAAGCCTGTGTCCAGACGGGTCCCTGCCCAGGTGACAGGCTCACTGCAGCACGTCACCCCTGCCAGCCCCGCAGGAGGCTCCTTCCACCGTGCCCATGTAAACCCGCGTCTCCTAGAGAAAGGGACTCCTCGGGTGCACCACATTTGGGAGCAATAGCTTATACGTGTTAATTTAATTGCCTTTGGGTAAGGAGTTAAATAAGGCAGCTGGGAAATTTGCGGCAAGGGAGGTGTGGTGAATCACCTTTAATTTGCATTCATAGCAACAGGCCTGGCCACCTGGAATTACTATTATAAACAGTTTACATTTATAAAAATAAACGGAGAAAATTGATTCCACTTCATTTAGCTTGTGTTTTCCGCACTTACGCTCCACTGGGGTTGGCCATGGATGGAGAACTACTTCTAAATAGCAAAGTAATTCAGACAATGATTGCTGTTCTTTAACATACTTCAGTTTTGCTAACCATGTGCATCCTCACCACTCCTCACTGTTGCTGCTTGTGCTGTCAGCCTGTGCAGGTTGGAAAGACACCGTAAAATTTAACTTGGCAAGCAATTCTTCCTTTCGTTGGTTTAGAAGCCTTCTGAAATGGCTCTGGGGCCTCACTACCCCCCACCCTGCTGCACTGCATGAGAGCGTGGCTCATCAATAGGGCAAGGAGAGATGAGGGGATCCTCTTAGGAGATGCAGGAGACACTTTCTGGTTTAAAACCTGAAAGGGAGAAGCAGTATAGCGGGCAATCTGCTGGCACTAACCTCATGGAAAGCCTTGAACACGGCACAGCTCATGCCATTCCCTGGAAAGGGGATGAGAGGACAACGGGAGGACTTGTCTGCAGGGAGTACAAAAAGAGAAACGTAATAAGAGGTAGGAAAGAAGATCAGCACCTCTGACTTTAAAAATAAAAGTTCATGGAGTTTTGACTTGATCTTGTCTTCTAGGTATATCTGGATTTTTTAGAGTATGTTTTTGCATATGTCAAAAAAGAGAATAGTCTGCCCCATCGTTTTGCTTTCAAGTAGTCCCCATGAATACAATAACTTGAAAAACAAAATGAAAATAAATAACCCACTTCAGGACCCAAGGAGCAAATGCCATGCTTTTCCTGTGTGCTGCTATCACTCCTGATAGCTGTGACACCAGGACAAGACGCGCCAGGCCACTGCCACATCACCCACAGCAAGGCCCCGCCGAGAGCCCATCCGGCAAGCCAGCATGTGGCTGCCTTCAGCCCAGGCCCCGCTCCCCAGTCAGGGTGCAAGTGCCCGGTCTCAGATTTTACCAGTCGCAGCCACTTTGCAACATGGTACGGTCTGACAAGTATTCGGTACTGCGTAAAAGATGTTTGGCTCAGATTAGGTTGAAGCCAATGAAATCTGTCACAGTCTGGAGCAGAGCTCATCGCTCTCCGCAGCTACCTGAGAGAAGGCTGCAGTGAGGTGGGTGCCGGTCTCTTTTCCCAGGTGACAAGTGACAGGACGCGAGGAAACGGCCTCAAGTTGTGCTGGGGAGGTTTAGGTTGGGCACCAGGAAGAATTTCTTCATGGAGGGTGGTCAGGCAGTGGAGCGGGCTGCCCAGGGAGGTGGTGGAGTCCCCATCCCCGGAGGTGTTTCAGAGACGTGTGGACGTGGCGCGCAGGGACATGGTGTAGTGGTGGACCTGCAGTGTCAGGTGGATGGTTGGACTTGATGATCTTGAAGGTCTGTTCCAACCCAGATGACTCTATGATAAATGCTCGAGCTTGAAAGGCTGGACATCTCCTCGCTCTCGAGAGCTTTAAGGGTGGAATCAGCTATGGCATCAGCAGTGCTTGGAGAGCACCCCCTCTGTGCCCAAAGAGATCGTTTGCTTCCAGCCCCGAGGCTGTGTCCCTCTGTGGCCGCCCATGGGCTCAGCCACCCGGCACAGCGGCGCCCAAGCCAGCCGGGGGGCCGCAAGGCGGGACCTCAGCTCCTCGTTCAGTAACTGTTCATAGGTAGCTTGTGTTTATCTTGTTCCCAGTTTCACCACAAAGTGGCACTACAGCAACTGGCATTCATTTCAGCCAGAGGATAATGAAGAACTTGTGACAGCCAGCTTTGTTTTTTTTCCTGCACTGAGTCACCACTAATTACCCTCTGCTCATGCCATAATAACCCCCACAGAGGGTTCACTTCGTTAAGCATGCATTAGATGGGAGTTCGCTGCCTCGAAAACATTTACATGGCAACAACATTTTGTTGCAATACTTTCTGCTCAGTCCATTTTGCAACATTTGGCTAATCTGCAATAATAAAAAATAAAATGCTACATTTGCTTTAGCAGAAACACAAACCATCAGAGTAACTAGTCACTGAACAGTGGAAACACAACTCTGGGTGAAAAATCAGAGCGGAGGGACCTTCAAAATCTCGTGCACTTTGCTCCTCCGAAGACTTAATGGTTTGGCCCCACTGAAATTCTTCAAAGATTTGCACTGATGTTAGCATCAGCTAAACCTTTGTACAACCAGGCTTGCTGTTTTCTAACTGACAGTACTTGGCACTCCTACTGCACACTAAGGACAGGGCAACACACACTTTCTCCTTTAGTCCGACCATCAAAAGTTTTACCCACTCATACAAAAAAATGTCAAGGACAGGTGAAGTATCATCTCCGAAATCGCTATCCCCATGTACGTACACATACCTGTACACCTACCCAAAGACACAAACTTAGGTAACTGCTTGGCTGCATTGTTGCACCTGATCAGGCCATCGCCTTTGACACCTGCTTCCTGGCAGCCAGGAGCACCTTCCCGTCCCGTCCTTCGCGGTAAGGAAGAAAAGAAGTGTTAGCAACACGCGGGCACGGGACTGGCGCCTGGGAGCGTGCCAGACAGGCGGGCAAAGCAAGAAGACTGTCTCTTTACTTTCTGAGGAAGGGCAGGGGAAGGTGCCCAGGGCTGCCGCAAAGGTACATCGATGTGGCGCGCGTGCCAATGTGGTACGGCGCTCAGGCCCACGGGGATGTGCTGGTGCGCGGCACGGTGCGGCCACAGGCGCAGCCGGGGCAGCGCTGGCAACAGGACAGCTGTGGCACTGCGGAGCTCGGGAAGGGCTCTGTCCTGCAGGTACCTGCGGCGACAAGTCTCAAGTTATTTCCATCTCCGTGGCACCACTGACACGCTTTATGTCTGCCGGCAGTCTCAAAACTCTTCCTTCTACCCTCATGCTGCACCCCCTGCCAAATACCCGGGGAGGATGGGATTCGGTTTCGAATCACAGGACTAGACCCCATTCCCGCAGAATGCTGGAATGGCAAACACCCCCTGCACCAGCCTGCAGTCATCTTCTCCCTCGCATCCAAGAACTGTCTTGGGATGACTTGCTGCCACCGAAATGCTGCTGCTCCCAGCCACCGCCTGCCCCCCAGCACGATGCTGTCAGCGCCTGGCCAGGGCCCCCGGGGCGAGGCAGCAGTCGCAGGCGGCGCGGTCCCGCTCCTGATCCCACCGCAGGCACCAGCGGGCAGCCCCCGCTGCGGGAGGGAAAGCCGTGGAGGGAGAGCCGAAGGAAGGAAAAAGGGAACGGAGAGAAGGGGCAGAGAGGAGCCAGGCACTCAAGGAAAAGTTCCCCATAAAAGCAAACATTTTATGTAAAGAACCCAGAAATACACCAGGTTTTTAAATTGCATGAGATGGCCCGTGGGAGAGCTGCGGGCTCGAAACCTTCCCGTGTTTATGAGCACGCTGAAAGTGGCTGCAGGCACCCGGCAGCCCCGTGGAGGCGGGTGCCCGCGTGCGGACGCGGGGACAGAGGTGCCACGCAGCAGCACAGCCCTGCAGCCCGCGACTGGGAAGTCCCCCAGCACCTTTAATGCCGAGCCCAAAGCAAAAGCAAAAGCTGCCCAGAAGGCACATGGGCTTCTCCTGCCAGCCCCACTTCCACCCTTCCCTCTGGGAGAGCTCTCCTTTGATGGACCTTGGACCAACAGCAAGCTCACAGCTTTGAAACGCGTTGGATGTGCAAGTTGCCCGGCCGGGCCCCACGTTCCTCTCCTCGGGCCTGCTCGCCCAGCGGCAGCACGCGCAGCCCAGGCCGCTCCCAGGGGTGCGGGGCACGGGGCACGGGCATGGTCCGCAGCAGAAACCAGCCTCTGCGGCTGACTCCTGGCCTCTTAGGTATTTCATTTTACATGCCTCGCCTTCGCGACTCTCTCAATGACCTGACAAGTATATTATCTATTTTTCTTGGTGAACGCTTCAATGGTAAAAATGCCTGCATCTTACCTACAGTAGCACTTGCGCTCTTTCTCCCATCTATTCTAGTACAATTTCTTCTAGTGCAGGCAAGACCTAAAATAGCTTACTGACTCATAACAATTAAAACAAAATTATTAGTGTGGAGCCTATTGAAAGCTGCAACAGCAGCGCTCCTGACGGCTCGCTCGAGCTCCCCGCGCACGCCTGCCGACAGCTCGCTGCTCCTGCTCACCGCTACGTGCAAACGCACCCGCAAGGGACGGCTTTGTCCACGAGGTGCGTGCAAAAATGCCTGTTCACCACACCAACAGCAATTTCTGCGAACAAACCTGAACTCTTACTGCGCTCCTTTTTGTGCCCCGCTTCGGCTGGCTTTGCTGTCCACCAAAGCTGGCAAGCAGCAATCGCGCTGCTGCAGCACATTCGCACAAGCTGCCGGCATGCGCGGTTGTGGACGGTCTCTAAAATTCAAAGCTGGTTCATTACTGATCTGTAAACAGGTAAGAGAGCAATGTTTTTCAGATAAGGTACCTGTGCAAACAGTTATACTAGCTGGCATCAGCTTTATGGTACTGATCATCTTACTGCAGTAAGAATTCATTCTTGCTGTGGACGAGTCCGGAGAGGGCACGCTGGCCCTCGCCACTCAGCACAACACAGAGCCTGAAATGAACCCAACTGCTTTTGCTGCTCAGTCAGCTAACGACTAGCTCCTGCTCGCTCCTGCTGGAGCTGACTGCTTTAATAGTTGCTGTTACGCCAGGGCTGGTGGCAATTTATGCTCAACCAGTCATTTTCTAATTTCATTTGACTAAGACCCATGGTTAGAGATATATTACGATGATAGTGTTATGACAAATTGATATAAAATAATCGAATGGAAATGAAAGTCTACCTCTAAATAGGAAAAATTGCCCACTATTAAAATAAATACATTAAATACATGTATTTAAATAGAAAATATTTTCAGATAAATCAGAAAATGTAAAACAATTTGAAAAATAAAGCAGGTATGAGGAAGGATGAAGACAAGGGCTAGAGGCATTATGAAGATCACCTAAAATTGTTGTTAATGTAGAATTAACGTGAAAACCGTCATATTAAACAGTAATGGCCAGTAAAATGCAGAGGCGGGTATTCATTCAACATTTCTGCTGGAACAATTATGCCCCTGCAATTTCTAATACTGTTGATAAACTGTAATACAGTGCCTTTCCGAAGTGGAACAGGAACGGCGGATCTCATTTAGCTGGTGGATCTGTCGATGGGACTGTTCTGGTTTGTGAACCCCGTGCTGATTAACCAGAGCGGTGCATCCCATCCTTACAGGAGGAACGGAACGCTTGTTCCCTCCGTCGGGAAAAGGAGGCCTCCGGCAGGTTCTGAGAAGACAGCGGGAAGAAGGACAGGGATGCTGTCGGGCTGGTGATCGTTCCTCTGCTGTAGCCCTGCACAGCACCCCACAGGCTAGCCACCTTGTCCGCTCCCGAGTCTCCCTGCCTCCCTTGTGGCACAAGGAATGAGTGCAATAAACATTACAGACGAAGATGCAGTTATTAACTAAGGAGAAGTGCTGTGTCTAACTAATGCACCTGTTTGCTGCCTTCTGAGCTCATGCGACTGCACTGCAGGTGTTTCAGTAAAACTGCAAGGATTTCTGATTGAGCAATAGTTTATAAGCACATGCCTGAGCACACTCTGGACTCTTGATATTGAAAATGCTCTAAAATTAGCCTGAGATGCAGAGAATGAAGGCACCAACAACAAAAAGCACCATATTTCATGTCACATCACATTCTTCTAATGCTTTATCTTGCTCTGATAAATAGAAGCTCATTTCTTTAATTCACCTGGGGTGCAGCCCTCTGAAATGACCGACGCGCTCAGCACAGAAGTCGCGCTGTGTTGGACCACCGCCCTGTGCTGCGGTCGGAGTACAGAAACACGGAGGGAGCGACCTCGTTATGAATGAACCCTGCGTCTGAAACCCAAAGGCCAAATGACCAGTACCGCAGGAGAGGGCAACGAGCTGTTACTTGAGGTTTACCACATTCACCCAGCAAGAACAAAGGACAACCGCTCTCTCGACCTCACTGCTCATTTCCACTTCCCCACGCAGCACACCCGCGGCACCCGACGGCAGGCGTACCGCAGCTCTGCCAGGGACTCACCGTCAGTAACCGAGGTGGCGCCGGCCGCCCGGCCGCTCCATGGCACGCGCCCAGCCACCGCCGGCAGAGCCCGGCCCAGCCCAGGGCAAAGGCCGCGGGCGAGCCCAGCGCCCCGCTCCGATCCTGCACACCGCCGCGCTGCAGCAGGGCACGGTTCTGGGCCTGCGGCGATGGGACAGCAGGTGAGCGCCGTCGGGGCACAGGGGCCCCGCACCGCTCCCCTGCTACCCAAACTTTGGCCATGAACGCTCAGCAGCCGCAAAATGCCACCGTGCGGAAGAACTCCTTCCTGACCCATCATTGCTAGCAACTTCTATTATACCACAGACAGGATCTGCAAAAAGCAGAAAACCTAACCTGAGCTGATTTGTTCGGGGGGGGGTTCAGATACCAGATTTTTTATACCTTTGTAAATTGAGATGTGATATGGACACGTGTGCCATATGACAGTGGCCGTGCTCGGGTAATTATTTGAACTGAATAACAATCACCACAGAAAAATCAAGTACCGAAGCACCTGTCCTCTGGTAGGCCTTGTGCCAGCTCTGTTTCTCCCTGTGAAATTCACAGACACGTTCTGGGAGCCAAGCAAGCCTTCTGCCCATACGGACCTGCACCCTTCCACATGCCCTTCTGCTTCCTGCCGGAAAAGCGGCGAGAGATCAGTGCCTCGCCGAGGTGCTCCTCCTGTTGAGAAGGCACCAATGGGCAAACCTAAATGGCATCGTGCCAGCTTTTCCTTTTAGATGGGACCAGCTGGCTTCCTGCAGCAGGTTCTTATCTTGCAGCTCCATACGAATATCCCCAGCTAAAATGCAAAATGCGTTTGATTATACGCAAGACTTGATTTTTTCTGGCAACAAGCTGCAGTTCCCACAAAGTGTCAAACCAGCGATACAGCATGACAGCAGATTCCTCACAAGTCACCATCTCTACTGAACTATTAGTATTTTCACCTCTTTTTAGTGAAAGCAGTATCTTTATAATTACATTATCCCAGATGAAATCTTACTCAGCTGGAAAAGATATTTCAATTTGTCTTTAATTAGTACACACACAATTAAAATGTTGGAAAATCGGACTAAAAATAAAGTGATTTTTGTTACCTTTAACAGTCAAACTCTTTCAGAATGATTCCCAAATTTACTTTCCAGGTTTTTGAGTCAGAACACATCCGACACTACAGCGAGGAATTACCAGCACGTGATAAATAAAGCAATAAAGTAACATCGTGCAACCAACCTGGCACAGGACTTGCAATAGGGCTCCGACCTCTCAATCTGTCAAGCTCATTAGGAAGATCAGACAGCCATTAACAATGCAGTCCCCGGGGTACGGGCCGTGTTACTAACACAGCGTGATGCGGGACGCGCAGCGGTGTGAGACTCGAGAGGCTCCGTGCCGAGCTCCAGCGAGCGCGAAGGCGGCCACGCAGCCTGTTCATCGCGGCTGCCAGCCGCATCTGCCCCGACAAACGGGATGCCCTACAGGATTAATTATTCCGAATCAGCAGCCCAAGAAAGGTACTCATCATCATCCAGTCACGTTTCATTTATAACTACCAAACTCATCCTCCCCAAAGGGGAAGACACGTCTCTGAAACTCCTGCAAGTGAGACTGGAAGCGTGATGGAACCCTAAGGGCGGCAGCAGCCGCACGGGGCCACCCGGTGCCCGCGTGCCGTCCCCGCAGCCCGTTCTCGGGCTGACCTGCCCCGGGGCTGGGCACCCGGCAGCCGGGGCAAGCACAGGAGCTGTTTCCTGTCCCGCGTGCTCGGGCCGAGCCAGGGGCCCGGCTCATTAGGACTTAACGCAGGCTGTCTCAGGGCCAGGTGCAGCGGGCTCCTCCATGGCTTGCCGACGGAAGGGACACAGCCTCCCACCGCACAGAGAGCAGAGGGGCCAGAGCAGACGCACGTGTTAACGACCAACAGTCGCCAAGTCCAAGCGCTACGTGCTCCGAGCTTGGGACACTGGAACGGTGAAAGCTTCAACACACTCACTTTGGAGGCCTTTTTGGTGACGACGTAAAGCACAGAGGATGCTGGGCGATCCTCCCGGAGCCCCCGAGGGGTTGTTCTGCCCCAAGCAGTCACGGGCAGCGGCTGCGACACGGTCAGAGCAGCCCGGCAGAAGGAACGCCCCGGCCAGCAGCGGGGACGGTGGCACGGGGAGGACAGGGTGCGAGAGGAGGAGCAGTGGGTGGGCTCTCAGCTGGCATCAAAAGCTGCTGTCGTTCAACAGGCTTTGAAGCTACTGGGGTTCACTTAGTTTTAAATAGGAACGAGAACAGTAATGTTATTTTTACTTGCTGTTGCTTTGTTACACATGCCATCTAACATGATTCATGGTAACCCTTTTACTACAGCCATCTGCCAATTTGCAGTAAATTACTCAGACATGCTGAGCCTCTTTGGTTGCACTAGAATGCTAATCTGAGCCATCTAGGCCTGCTTTCCATCAGCTGGAGCAGTGTGTGCCCTTTCATTGTCACTGCTGAGCACATTTCCCAAAATGTACCAAAATGAAGGACCTACTGTACAAGGCTTTCTTTTGATGCATCAGGAATGCCTTATCCTTCGTTCTCAGTGATTAAGCAGACCCTGGGATATGCTATTCTGCTTTTTAGCTGAGGTTAAGTGTATTTTTAGCTGCAACTTATTGTACATTTCTGTAAAAATGCATCCTTATGGTATAGTTAGTTTCCCCATATCATTACAAAGCAAGACAGACTTCCAAACCTCTGAAGACTGAACTGAATAGTGCTCTGGATACTTAAATTCGTTTACTGCTCATTCAGCTAATGAAAGTGCAGATCCACTCCTGACGTTGCAGCTGCTCAGTGCCTGCTGTGCCTTGTGCCTTCTCCCTCATTCGGAGAGACAGGTCATGATTTACATCCACAGAGAAGTGGAAAAGATTTTTTTGTCGTATTTTTGTCATCAGCAGTTGAAGACAGTCTGCAATTGCAGAGCCTTCTAAAGAAAACAAAGAGTTTCCGCATGTCAAAACATGGCCAGAACTTTGCCGCTGATTATGCAGATGTCTTCCACATGAAGGGCGTCTTCAGAGCTGAAGTGGTGAGCAAAGGCTGCCTCGTGCAGCAGGCGTGCCAGGAACCGGGCTGACATCTGGAGCTGAGCAGCGAGGGGCCAGCTTTGTTCTGTCAGCAAAATTATATTGAAATATGTGTGTGCATTCCTGCAGAATCAGAGAGCCAGGACAGCTATTATTCAATGATTAGGGCCTACAGAGCGTACATCCACATATTTTATTTTAGCTTTCTGATTTAAACTGTTTTGGCATAGGGTGGTACAGAAGAGACTGGCTTCATTTAATCCTCAGCAACATTGCAACTACAGTGACATCTGAATAAATTCATCTTCAGCTACGTTCCCACCCTGTACAAAGGCAGGCTTTGGGCATGCAAAACAAGAAAAGCTGCTCTGGCCCAACGTGCAAGATAAACTGGATTCATTAGTTCTATCTTTGTGTGTGCTTCTAATCGGGAATGATTTCTGTTCCAGGGATGCTGGCTGGGACTGGAGGCTGGGATTAATCCCCAACAGTCCTCCACCAGCTTTGGTCAGGAGGCTCTATCCACAAAGGCACTGCACTTCCTATAATTCTCCTTCATAAAGCCATCGCTAACCCCAAGCAAATCACACTGAGTCGGCACGAGTGCCCGAGAGGCTGAGCGGGAGACGCTTCTCAGCTTTAACTCACGGGCTGGATTACTGACACGTCAGGTTGTCCGAAAGGCTTAGCGCGCCCTGCTGCCACCCAGCCTCCCGCTGCTCGGAACCGTGAGACCTGCACAGATGCACGTTATGGGATTTTCAGTGTTTGAGGGGGAGTAAAAGGAAACAGCAAATGCTTTCCAGCTGGCTTATTTAAATGCTCTTCAACTTCATCTGAGCCATGTGCAGGTTAATTTCAGCCGATGACAGATCTCTCGTCCAAATGTCGCTCCAGATAACACGAAGCCGTTACACTTAGCCTGCAATGAACCTGAACAAGGGAACATTCCTGACACCCTATGTCTGTATGACTGCAGTCATGCCTTACTTAAACATGTTAACTCCAAATACAGATAAAGGCGCAAGGCTCGAACCCACAGCCTTAAGCTAATCACACCCTTTCATAAGGAAAGCATCACAAGTTAAGCACGGAGGGAGTTAACACCTTCGAGACCAGCTGCTTTAGGTCACGCTATCTACATCCTGCTGCTTGGAACAAGGAATAGGCTGGCTGCTAGCGCTAAGTGCCAGATACAGACCATATGGCAACGACGCAACGTACAATTAAGACTAATATATACACAGAAAATTAATGTCCCACAATTGCCAAAGGCTCCCCGCACACCGAAGAGGAAACAGAACGGACCCCACAGCCCTGCAGTCCATTAAGCCCATTTCTGCATTTCTGGGAGCCCCGAGCCCTTCCCGTGCAGCGGCAGCGCGGACGTTACTGGTTACGCATTGCGGAGAGGAACAGTGGTGCCCTGGGAACCTGGCCGGCATTCCCCCGCCCCACAACCCTTCTGCAGCCGCCAGGGCCGGATCAGGCTCCCAAGGCAGCTCATGGAGGCCCGCGCAGGGAGGATGTCATAGAATCACAGAATCATGTCCCGTAGCACGCCGCGCTCCCGGGCTGCCCCACAGCCAGTGACCGGGGCTTCAGCGCATGCAGAATGGGACTGGACTGACAAATCCAGAGGGACCCAAGGCCCAGGGAACCCAAGGACAGAAATATTAACTGAGAAAAATAAATAAATAAAGCCAAGCAGCTCTATTATTTATCGGCATTATTTTCAAAAGTTGTAAACTTTTCATGAGCATTTAAAATGAAACTTCCAGAAACCATAAAGGATCCTGAGACAATCCCTTGGGGATAAAAAGTACAAGGTGGAAATAAAGGGGTTTGTACTCACCATTTTCCCTAGTCAATGGAAGAAAAAGGTACTTTATTTATTTTTGGTTTTGTTCAGCAGTTTTTACCTGTACACTGTTCTAAAATAGGGAAGATGAAACATTTTTCATCTGCCAAGGCAGAAGGAAAGTTACAGTATATTGAATACGGGGCTAGATAAACATGTTCCCATAAGAAAGTGACGAGCACCCTGAAAGAGAGCTCAGTGAGCAAGCCCAGCTGGGCAGCGTTTCACGCGTGGCTGATGCCGGGCACCAGCCGCAGCACGGGGCACACGCCAGCCATAGCATGGGCACACGC
>VXAA01000967.1:238057-313904 GCA_013399115.1 Anseranas semipalmata | reverse complement strand
TCCCCGGCCGCGGGGCCGTGGGCAGCCGGCAGGGCCCGCCGGCACCCACAGGACTTGTGTTTGCAGCAGATGCTCTCTGTGCTGCCGGCACTGCAGCCCATGAGTCGGGCCGATGGCAGCTGGCCCACGCGGCTTGTCTTCCTCCTGCACCACTCTGACACACGGCTTCAGCGGCGTCAATGCAAGTTTTCCAAGCCTGAAATGGATGCAGAACTGGAGCTGCCGTGCAGGATGCAGAAGGGAACCAAGGCCAGCACGGCACAGTCAGGGAGGCACACTGCAGATGTAAAACCCGGCTGCTGGGAGGCTACACTTCATCAGCTGAGAAAAGAGTCCAAGAGCGACTGATCATCCCAGCAGAGGGGAGAGCAGCCCGTGACCTGTCAGCCAGAGACCACCAGCTAAACGTCTGACTTAAATTCACAGCCTGAACTCCAGGCAGACGTCAGCCTACAAACTGTGCTGTAAACAAGCAGTTGCGTTTCTTCATAAACTCATCAGACCTCGAGAGGTAGACAAATACAGCTCTTGTCAGCAGAATGGCCAGGGGATGACCCAAACTCTGGAGGAGGTGCCCACGCTCAAGTCCCGGCTGGCTTTATTGCACGTAACGCGTTAAAGCAAACACAAACTAGTGTCTTCAACTCTAACAGAAACGCACGCCTGCTGCAGCCTCCCTCTCAGCACTCCTGAAGCGCAAACCAAGCAACCCTGTACAAGATATTTTGTCCTAAGCTCTATGACTGCCTTGGGGAAACCGAGAGAAGAATCCATGCTGTTATTTCTGTCCTCGCATTTGCCCACTAGCACCCATGGGAGCCCAGGCAAACCACAAAAGGCAGCACTATGAAGCCACAGGGCGCCAGGTCAGAAGCAGGGGAGTCTAGCACAGGTGCTGTGGTCTTTAGGAAATCTCTGCCCTTGTTCCACTGTCACTGAGAGCCCAGTTAGACCAGATGCTCTTCAACGGGAGCGTGCACCAGCCATCAGGGCAGCACCCAAGTCGCTGGGACACCACAGCAGCTGGGGCCCCCGGGCATTTGCACAACACCGATCAGTGGACGTAACAATTCCTCCCCGGACAAATAACAGGTACCTGTTTGCTTCCATATGCTGCACGCACCTCCTCACGTGGATTAACTGCGTGTGCCACCACTATCTTCTCTTTCAGTGTTTTCCTGATGGAAGTTTGAAAGTTACTCCAGGTATGATGTTAACCTTTCCAGCTACTAGGAGAGGCAGAATCAATTTTTATTCCTTACCCAAAAATGAAATGCCAGTGTTTTTCTAGATCGTTTGTCTAAATAATAAATATTAATGAACCGATTTGGGCCTGCAAAGATAAAACCTCTAGGATGCAATGAGCCATGGTCATAATGAGAACTGTAACTAACACACAATAAAATGCAACCCCCTTTTTATCGATCAGTGCTGGTGACCTTCCAGCAATGCAGTCAACAGTGACTCACAGTGTGCCAAACCAAAGAGCTACTGCAACTAAGTAAGATGAGACGTCCCAGCAGAGAAGATCTGCAAATAGGAAACCTGAACATGCCCACATATAATTCAAAAAACAAAGTCCAGGTGGACTGCAGTGAAAGCCCACAGACAGCCAGAACAGGGAGGGACGAAGCTGCAGCAGAGGCGGTTTTACCCCCAGCAGGACAGCGGGGCCGGCGGGCTGCACAGGGACGCGCTCCTGGGGAAGGAGCAGCCCCTGCAGTTACCGCTTTGTCGTGCTCTTCATTCAGTAACTCAGGAATGTGTAACACCATTTGCTTATTTTAAGATTAAATTGCAAAATAAATCCTCTGAGCCCAAAGCAATATTGCAGTACCATCCACGTTCCCCTGCAGTTCCTTTTATACCGCCGGAGCATCAGATCTCGTTATAAGCAGGCACATATTTCTAAATGCCCCGTCAAAGCTGTTGTTTTATGAAGTCTGACGGATGACTCCATGGTAATAAGCGATGTGCTGCAAAGAATCCAGCGCCTGCGTACAGGAGACAGGATGACACATCATCCCGGCTGTCTGGGTGAAGACGGGCACCGGACACCCCGGGGAAGGCTGGGGAATTCCCGCTCACCACAGCCTCAGGCAGAACCAGCGGCACCCTTAGAGAAAGGCAGGCGGGTCTGCTGGGCCCGCCGCACCCCGCAGTGCTCGCACAGCACGCGGCCCCGCGGGAGATGCACCGGGCACTGCCCCGGGGCCGGCTCTGCCGGCTTTCACAGCGTTCCTGCGAGAGGGATGGGCACGCGGCAGGGACCGAACTTTCTCATACCATTTCTTTGAAAACCCACACTTAAGCAGGTATGGTACAAGATAACGTAAAGCATTAGCTTCAGACCGTGTGACCAACTGCAGGAAAGCAGACATGCGGCTCTTGCTACGAAGATGCACAGTCTGTCTTCACCACCGTATGTGCCAAGCAATGGAAAATAAGGACTGTGGCTTTGTTTCTCCCAGAGAGTCCCGGGAGCACGAGACCCGCAGAGGCGTTCCCCACGTGCTCTCGCTAGCACAGACACACGAGCTCGTGCTCCAGCACCTCTCTCCCAGGGCACTGACGGTCCCGAGACCATGCAAACAGAGCCGAAGCACAGATGTAGCTCTTTGTAGGAACGCAGAACAATGAGGAAGCGGAGCACGCAGACACAGGCGCCGTTCGGGCCTTTGTACCTTCAAGGAGCATTGTTCTCTAATTTACAGACGTGCGATAAATCAGTGACGGAGCTCCCTCCTTGGCCGCTATGCTGACCGCGGGGATTTGACGTGAGCAGGACGAGTGAGAGCACGGAGGCGCAATGGGACCCGGGGGCACAGAAGTGCGATAGCTGGACGGCCACGGACAGAGAAAGGGCAAGGAGACGGTTCTTTCAGACCGGGAAAGGGAAGGGGAAACACTGCATTTGTCATCAAATTAACATTAATCCCTAGACCCAAACTGCCAGTAAAACGCTTTGGAATGGCTCCTCCATGGGCACGAATGGCCCGGGGAAATTAGCGATGGGGTTTGTAGATCACAGAGAACACGGTCAGAGCCCGGCCCCAGGCGCAGTAACAGAAAGTCACTCCACAGCTGTGCGGCAACCTATCTGCGGTATTAGTGACCGCAGATGATGGAACCAGTTTAAAATGAGTAAACAAACGGGCCCATACAGGGCTGTGATGGCTCATTTAATGTGAGGGCTGCTGGGCGGATATTTAAGCAGAACACCGTGATGAAATGCAGCACCAACGGCTCTGCTCCCAGACGTTTTATTACGGTGCATTTGGACAGAACTTCAGGTGTTCAGTCAGCTGAGTGATACATAGGGCTTTATTGTAAAATTATCCTGCATAGCGATTGCTGCCATGTTGGCCATAAAGAAAAGCTGAAAAGAGCAGTAAGAGAAGCCCACTGAGTTGCCAGAATGACTATCGGACCTTTCGTTTCTCCCCCTATAACATTATGTACCTGGCAAAGACAGATGCTGCAAGTAGGCAATTGTAAGGGAGGAACAGCCAACTACTAGCTAGCGCACCGCGCATCAAGTGTTCCACCTGTGTCCAGTGAAATCAAAGGCACGATTCCCACTGCCTTCAGCGGACAGGATCGTGCTCCGATGGCCTGAGCCAAAGACAACAAAAGCCAACAGAAGGTGCTCGTTGATTTCAGCAGGCTTTACATCAGGTCCGGATCTCAACCAGTTGCTACCTCGTATAAGGGAATTTTGCCATCAAAGTGGCAATAAAATATCTTTTTCCCTCATATCATCAGGGGAAATTCGTGGCATAACTGTTAAGAAGGCAAGATTTAGTCAGAAAATTATGTTGCCTTTGCATCTTGGAAACAAAACCTCTAAAAAGGACCATCCACAAACAAAGCAGTTGGAAAGAAACTTAACACTAACCACCTGCTGAAGAAAAAGGCGCTGCTGACTCACGCAGGAAGCTGCTCCACTGCAACGCAGTCGTCGCCTAAAGAAGCGCCTCCTAAGCAAAAGCATGTCTTTGCACTCGCCTGGTTTGCCGGAGGTGAACTATTCCTACCAGAACCAGAGGTACTACACGTTAGAGGTACTACAATGGTAAGAATGAAAAGTTGGTGAATGATCGGAAAAACGGAGCTACGTCTGCGCACTTAACTTTTGTACCTTAAATCTTATTTGATCAAGTAATAATTTGATCTACAAATATAAATCATAATTGCTCCTACAGCCTTAGGTAAAAGACACAGGTGCTCCCTGCCATACAGTACATAACACAGACTGTGTCTAACAGTCACAGAGGGCAGAGACTGGCAGTTTTGCAGCATCTGCATCTTGACAGTACCGTTGTGTTTGCACCTCCATCTCCACCGCTCCCAAGTTGCTGCTATTCAGATGAGTGGGGCAGCAAATCAAGGCAATCTTAAAAGGAACCGGTGCAGAAAGCACGTGGAACCGACATTATTTGGTGATTCCTTCACACAAACGTAACCTCTCTGTCACCCTTCAATTGCTACGTGGTTAGGCGTTTTGTCAATGTACTGCCAAGTGCGGGCCAGGGTCGGGAGAGGTGCCCCCTGCACTACTGCTACCGATCTCCCTTTGCGCAGTTTGTGTTCTAGAGGTGCACACGCAGATCCACCACCCTTCAAAGCCCACGCCCTGCTCTGTGCTCGCCGACACGGCTCCCCACGGAAAGCACGCTTCTCGCTTCTCTCGCATCGGGACGCGTCCACACAGCCGCCAGAGGAAGAGGCAACGAAACTTGCTGAAGCTACGCTGCGCAGGACGAGTACAGACCGCAGAGAAGAGCCAGCAGCTAAAGAGGAAGTTCGTTAGAAGGAAGAACTGGATCTGATTAATTTCTTTGTACCACTGATTGACTTGGACAGCACATTTCACTGACACTTATGTTGCAGTAAAACCTAATTAGGAGTTCACNGCCAGTTCTCTCAGTACCCTCGGAAAAAAAACATAGAAACACGAAACATAGAAACACCCAACCAAGTTCTGAAAGGGCAAATGAGGTGGTTCATTCTAACTCCTTGGTAGCTACTTTTCAGCATTACTTGGGCAGTTTGATATACACAATCAGATGAAAACCTGAAATGGCTTCACTAAACCCGAGCCAACGGGCACTTGCAGCGCACGTGCCGCTGCTGCCGCTGCCTGCCCGCACGGAGGAGCTGGAAGCGGAGCTGCCTCGCCCCGCCATGCCCCAGGCCGCGGGTCGCACCACCTCCTGCCAGCCCTCCTCTCGCCCCAGGGCCGCTTCATGGCTGCTCCACGCCACCAAAGCTTGCGCTCCGCTAACACTTCGGTTCACGGGGTGTCGGCATCGAGTCAGGGACCCGAGACACAACCCCGCAGTCAGCGAGGCGAGCACGAGACTCCCGCTTCTTCGAGCTGAAGGCATTTTCCGCAGAGCGGCTCAACAGGGAACGTGAACGAAGGGAAGAGGTTCTGCGCAGACATATGCGTCATCTTACCGTTTTGATTTCAGTTTTGACAAAAGCACTCGTGAACATATCAGAGGGAGGGAGAGAAACATAAATGCACGCAGGATTCCCTAATCCCTGAGGACACAGAGCAGCACGCCGCTCACGCTGCACCAGAGGAACGCACGGCTCTGTGCTTCCACCACTGTCCCCCCCCCGCAAAGCTCGGCCAGTACCTCCGTCAAAGGGAAGGAAACGGTGCTGCAGAAGCATATGAACTTTTCCTTATGGACTGAGCCATACAGAATGCAGCACTTATCTTCACATTTGCTGGGTTTTGTAAAACAATTCTTGACAGACCTTGAAAAACCCTTTTCACCTTGAATGTGGTCCATGCTCCTCCTCGGATGCCATTAAGTCTTCTCCTGCCTGCACTCTGCTCAAGAATACCAGAAACGTTTAAGTTTTCTTTTGGGACATTTTTGACCTGGAAAAATGACTCTATCAGGTGAATTCATTTAGAAGAGATCTTTCTAGATCAAACTGAAATTTTATATGAACACAACGAGATCCAAACTTCCAAATACAAATCTATCTTTATCCTTGAAGCTGACCTTATCATTATCATGGACTACTGGTGTTTAATATGCAAGCTTCCCAATTCCTCTTTGAAAAGCTATCAGAGGAATAGCATGCCACAGAATATATAATGACTTATTTAGTCCCTCAAGCCCTTCACGTATGTGAACCAAAAAAAAATGGAACAGAAGACTCCACACTGGACTAAGTCAAATGTAAACTGACTTTACAGCATGCTTAGATTAAAAAAGAAGGCGGCAGTATTTAACTGTATTCAAATTCCTTATCGTTTCCTAAATAAGATGTTCGGAAGCCTGTGTTTAAACACTGCCAACCTCTGCTGCCTTACAAGAGCTCCCATTGCTTTATGGAGCACCCGTTTAAGAATAGCATCAGCTTTGCAACCAACAGAAGTTGAGTTTTCATGCTTTACTGTCACTGAAAGGAAGCACTTCAGAGAGCTACTGCTCTGAAACCAAAACAAAGGATTATTACATCGCAGTTACTTACTCCAGGCTGTTTACCATTGTGCTCCTGCTACCTGCTAACAAAGCCAACTCTGCTCAGAAAAGCTTCATGTGTTAATTTGTGCGTAATGACGTCAGGAAATAAAGGCGAGATTACCACTTTGTCTTGCACTCGATCTGGAGGAACGCAAGCACTGCGCGAGAGTTTAGCCTTCTGCCTTCCAAGGCTTCCTTGGCAGACAGTACGTGCAGACTACCTGACAGGTACATACAGGTGCCTACCAAAGAACATACCAAATTGTGATTTATACTTCCTTTATGTTAAAAGACTCTGGAAAATACTAAAAATAGCAACAGACTTTTTTTTTTTCCACTTATTCTTTTCTTTACAAAGCCCAGGAATTTAGTCCAGATCTCTCTTGTCTTTCTTGCAAAATGTGTTTCATGTATACATCATAGCTATTTACTGCAGAATGTCCCAGCTGAAACACGATAAGGACACTGACATTTTAACAGAGCTGTGCTCTCTCTGCTTCCCTGCTACAGGCTGGAATTACATCAGTAGCAAAAAAGCTTTCGTTTAGAATCAGGGAACTTAACTGCATAATTCTTCTAGTGCTTCAGAAAGTGGTAAAAAAGTCAAAGAGAACAAAGCGGACAGTAGATTATAATGACGTGCTATTTACAGTGCTATAAAATTCTGAGGTAGATGAAGCCTCTTCAAGCAGAAAGAGAAAATGAATGAATAAAGATGAGGATGCCTACCTTTCAAAGGGACCACTGTCTGTAAAGGCTTCCATTAAGGCCCAAAGCACGGATGTTAAGAGGGCCTGACCTAACGTATAATAGCCAATAGATGTTTTTGAAAATATAGGCCAATATTTAAAGTGGTGTGACCCTAGGATGAATGTGTGATTCTCATTAATGTTGCCACAATAATAAAATAAATTTAGGAGTTAGACAGTGGCTGGAAAAGAGGATTCTCCGTGCCAAGGCTGAGGTGAACAGCTCAGCTCCCCCCGCTCCCCAGCAAACCGCCTCTGTCTGGAAGCGTGCTCTTTCAGAATCTGAAAGTGCAGATTATGCAGGTTCACCAGATGATTCTGGCCTCTGAACAGCGACCACTTTCCCTAACCCACAGATTCTCCTCCACCAAAGACCTTTTTTTCTAGCAGATGTTGAACAGATGCATTTTATTATAAACAGATGGGGAAAATTTTTCAATTACCAATTATTCAAAGTGACGAAAAAGCCTGTTGCATAACTTACAGACGATACTGAAATAATATTTATGCACATTCAAAAAGAACATTAAAATAATATTATTAATCTGGATTCTATTAGCATTGCCGCCCTGTTTACCACGAGGTTTGGAATTTTGCCCTACTCGCTGCATCCCAGCGCAGCGCTGCAGGGATGGCTGCACCGCTCCGGCGTCAGCCTTGAAGGAGAACTCCTGGTGGCTTTCACAAAGCCCTGGCAGTACCGGCAAGTGGGCGAGCTCCAGCTGAGGAGCAGCATCACCGCGCACCAGAGCAGCGAGTACTCACTAACGCTGCAGCTGCTCAGTACAAGCTGACTTCCTTACATCCCAATCTCCAACACCAGAGTTCCAACAAGAGCCTCAAACTTCAGACTTAGCATGAAGACACAAATTACTATTTCCCTTTTATGGCAAGCCATGTAAGGGAGCAGGCAGCATGTCGTATTTGTCATAGGGCCCTTGAGGAGGCTCGAGGTGCAGATGCGAGGGAGCACCCACCACTCGCATCTGCGGAGCCGCTTTCTTGCAGGAGTGTCCCTGAAACCCACTTCCATCACTGCCGCCTTTGTAAGCAGCATGGCTTACATCAGAAAAGTGGAATTTATTTTAAAAAGCACTGGCTTGAGGCTGAAGAAGAGAGAGACGCACAGAGGAGAAAAGGTCACCAAGCTATTAGAAAAGAAGAGGGAACTCCTAGTACCGTGGCAAGCACACCCCAATACTCACAAGGCAATAGCGAGGGAAAATTTAGACAGAAAACTACAAGCGTTTACAGTTTTTTTTAACATTGTCTCTTTTGAACATCTCAAATCTTACGGTCACGTGAGTATAACATTAAACGAAGCCTTCGTGTGCTCATTAGCCTTGGCGATGGCACGGAGAAGGAAAACGGAACGCAACAAAAGCATGCCGAGGGCCTGAGTCCACCTGCAGCCGCTGCAGCTTCACCGTGCCAATCCTGCGGGGAGCTGGGTGCGACGGGGAAACGCGGCGATGCCCAGCCAGTGGCGGCACCCAGCCAGCAGCGGCACGGCGCCGCGCAACATGCTAGCCAGAGCGAAGCGCGGGCGGCAGAGCAGCGGCACGGAGCCCCAGCACGCAGCGCAGGCGGCTGAGAACGCCCCTCGGCTGTGTCAGTTGGCGCCCCGTTCACACAGACGTGCTGCAGCGTGATCTTGTGGCTGCGATGGTACTTTTATCTAACTACGCGATCCCCACATAGCTCAGTGATTTTATAAAGCTCCTCCTGCAGCGCTCCCACGTTCAATCTCCTCCAAAGAAAATCCTCCGTCTTATACAGTAACGTTTGGAGAGGGACAACGAACTGAAGCCCATCCAGAAGCTAAGTCAGTAACGGGGAGTTAACCGCACTTGTACTTCACTGCTGTCGTCTCTGTGACTGTTTGGAGTGCTCTGAAGAAGAAAGAAGAAGGTGATGGTTTTCCTGTAATCTCTTTACTAAGGCTCTTGTTAACATAATTCAAATATCTTAGCACTGTTGAATCCCCGTAAGGTGTTTAGTGTATGCTCCCTCCGCCAGTCACTATTGGGAGCAAACACAGAAAAAGCAAAGGAAAATCACAGAAAGGGACTAATCTTTTGGCTTCCAATCATTTTCATCAATGCCTCCGGCAACTGTAATTGCTTGATTTTCAGCAGATTTCTTCTTCAAATATTAAAACAAGAACAGATTTTCCTCTTAATTCCTGTTTGATTGCAGAGGGAATTTGTGTGAAAGGATATTCCTGGATATTCAAATGAGCTGTTGGAAATGATGTCTCATGAAGTGTTTAGAAAACATACAAACCGCGCATTCTTTGGGATTCTTTGTCAGGGCAGATGCAACAATAGAGCTTAGGAAACATGAGCAGATGTTATTCTGCACACTCTACATTTCCCAGTCTTTAGAAATTCATGAGGTCTTTTGTAGGTTTTATGAATCTTCTAATAACCCTGCAGCTGTTCAATTCAGAACTGCGAAGATGCCCTCCGACGCTCGCTGGTATCTGCAAACGCCGAGGGCGGCGCGGGAACGGCCGCGCTTCGCAGGTTTGCGAGGTACTGCCGGGAGAGGCCGAGCGGGCGGCACCTCCGAGCGCTGCCACGCCTGCCGCTCCGGGGCGGCTGCAATTGCGGCCGGGCGGCATGTCGCTTCCAGCCCTTCTAAACAGACGGCTCAAAGACGACTCAACTTTCCCTGAATATTCCCATTTTCTACATGGGCAGCGCTATGATTACTTTCTGATTTTATGAAAAGAAGCACTTAAGTTGTCAACAATAGCACAGAAACTCATTTACTGCAACATGCTAGTGCATTCACATAAACATATTCTGGTCAGGAAAGACTCAAATCGCATTGCAGATGGTTTCCCTAGAAATGTGTATTTGATCAGCAACAACCGTGCTGCGCTGCACTTGATTTGATTGCAGGGAGTCAAGCTGTTTTACCCTGACCCTCTTCTGACAGAGCTGCATTCCCTTCTGGATTGTGAACGGCCAGATGGAATATTCAGATCTTTGCTCATTCCTCATTTCTGTTGTCTCACCTTGCATTTAGTTTAAATTCATTGTTGATTTTATTTAGTTCCTTGTATCTACTGCTAATCTGGAAAAACGCTGCTTGATCTTACCCATGTAGTAACCGATGTAGTAATTGGATGGTCCCTGGGAGAAAAAGATGTTCTAAATATTATGCTTGGCTACTCTCCAAAAGGTAGACGGCATATCACCAGCTTCTGTCCTTCATCTACCCTTTGAAAAATACACTTCAATTACCTTTAACTTTAGAGGTCCTTGAATTAGGCAAATCATCACTCTAAATGCAAAGCATCTGGGTGATAACTGATCAAGTATAGTAACCATTCAACAGAATCACTTCCATACATGGCGATATAAGTTTACGTTAATAAGAGCAACATCTATTTTAGCATGAAAATTTGCAGTCTACATTCAATATATTTACTCCTCAAACTAGAACTATCCTACTCTACGTAAGACACTTAAGTATTGTCAGTAATGGTATATGGACAAATACGAAGTGTTAACTGAATTTGATATTCGTAAGCACAGAAGAGAAAGAGACATGAAAGACCACAGTATGTATTTCAGCTCCTAGGAGGGGTTGCTTTAAAAAAAAAAAAAAATGCTGTGAGGTGAAGCAGACTTGAAATCACAGAGCCAGCGAGTTCTTCAGAAAATAAAAACGTGGCCTACTCAGAATTTCTTAAAGGAAACACTTTTACATCAGCACGTAATTCAGAATCTCACTGCCAGAGGAAATCATTGAAACCAAGAATGTATGGCCCTGGAAGATGTTTCCTACAAAGGAAATGTTTCTAGTATCTTGCTATGCTTCTTAACAACAACTAACGTTTAGGAAATAGTAACCTACTACTTCATGGATTAAATCATTTGTTAAAACAGCAGTTCCCAAACTGTGGGCAGTTGGCCCCTCTTGGTCAGTGGAGCTATGGTAACTGCTCTGCAGCCGGTCTAAGTACCGCTATGAAAAAAAGCTGTATGAACTTCTCGCTTCCATGTGGCTGTGCTCTTGGTCCACCATTAGCCCAAAACTTTTCAAGCAGGGGCTCACAAACAAGATGAGATGAGATGAGAAGGCACGCTGTCTTCCCACTGCCTCCGGAGTGCTTCTTACCCCTGCCCGTTCGGTGCCAGCCGGGCGCTGCGCAACAGGCGGCCAGCCCGCCCGACGTGCCCTCGTCCCCTGCAGCCACACAGCCGAAGGTGTGCAGCACGGACAGGCAGGCAGGGCAGCGCAGCAGGGCAGTGTGCACAGGTACCCTGCTTCCTTCACTCGGCTTCAGGCACCTCCAGCGCAACGAGATGGCATTCAAGCAGCTGTGAATGAGTACTGTTCTGAAAGAGCATAGAGAAGCTCTCGTAAAATGCTGAAACACTGCAGAAGCTGCACACAGACAGAATTCAGACACAGGAGGGTTGGCGTCTGCTTTGTAGATACTGTAATTAAAGAAATTTTGGTTTACCACAAGAAACTGAAAAAAACAACAAAATAGCAATTAAAGCCATTAGAAAGTTACAAAGATTCTACGGCTTTAAGAAAAAGAGGGCTTTTCCTGTAAGCCTGTAAGTTTAGGCAATAAATACAAACATGTTGCCATACCCAGTACACAATGCTCATCGTCACCGAAAAGCCAAGTGCGTTCTGTTTCGGTGTGTTTCCATGAATTTACTCCAAAAATAAACCCAAACGACACTAACCAGGTAAGACAGGGAAGCGAGCTCCTGCGCAGCCCCAGCGGGCGCAGTACGGTGCTGGGGCTGCCGGCGCAGGGACTCGCGCTGGGTGCTCAGCTTCCCGGGGCGAGGGTGGAGGTTCCACAGTTACGCTCGCCTTGTGGCAAAAACGCTGACCAAGGCAAAATACCACGAAGTTCATAAGGTTCGCACTAGTTAAGGCTCATTTTTGCCACAAAGGATACAATTACAGTGCTCCACTTTAAATAAGATCAGAATTAGCACCGTAATTGCTCCTCTGCGGCAGCAGCGAAGCGTTCAGAAAGCACCAAGTGTGTTACCTCCCCCAGGGGATCTCCGCGCACCACTGGCAAGGACAGAGCCTGAGGACAAAGTCTCACAGACCAACCAGAGCAGCGGCTGGGCATGCCGTGACAGAACCGTAACGTAGGGACCCACGCGCTGCATCCATAATCCAGGAGTCTCCTTACGGCTGTCCCGAACAACCTTGGCTTTCCTCGTGCAAAGGAACAGCGCCGCAGGCTGTGGGAAAGGAAGCGACGGCTCTTGTGCTTCCTGAAGAAGGAAGCCTGGAGAGCCTGCTGATCAAAACCAGAAGAAAAAAGGGGAACGACACAAAAAGAGAACAAGCTCAGGCTTCAGCCAGGTGCCGATCAAAGAGCCCAGCCGCGTTTTGGGGCGCAGCAGCAGACAGGCGCACACACGTCTCCCTTTCTTCCTGCTGTTCCTGACTTTTAACTGACCAGTCACCCCAACAAGAACAACCCACCCCTGGGACAGCAAGGCAGGAGGCTGCTGCTTCATTAGCTGCAGTGACTTACAGTCACAAGTAACGAAATGAGAAATGCCCTGCAGGCAAGCCGCTTATTTCAGGTCACACCTATCTACGGCAGCACGCTGCATTGGCTCTTCAGCTTTCCGCTATCACAAAAGACCACCGTGAAGAGTGTATCGAACAGGGCGACAGCACAGCACTGCGGCTGCGCGGGGAACGCCGCCGAAGGCAGGAAAGGAAGGCTGGCAGCCCGTGGCCCGGGCGGCCCCAGCTCTGCGGGGCGGCGCGCTGCCCTGCCGCCGCGGGGTGCTGCTGTCTGGTGGGGGCCTGGAGCGGCCGCGGCCCCGGTTCAATACTGTCTTGTGCAACGGTGTTTGGAATAGCCCGGGTCAGGAAATGAAAAATCCAAAGAAACGAGCTTAGTTGTGCAAAACTGAAGCAAGTTTAAAAAATCAAGTGCTAAGCCATAGAAACAGCAAGAAAACTTGGACAGCTTTCTTCTTATTATTCAGTATGGTTCTAATGGAAACAGAGAAGGAGGAACTCGTTCACAAAAGGCTACCCTGGCACAGCTGCCTCTGGGACATTCACTGGTCAGCGTTAATCCTCTTCGGTGTGGCAAACGATGGGCTGTTCACTTCTTCATTTCTAATTGTTATTTCTGGCATCACATGTATGACCATTTTCTACAACTCTCTACATTCCTTGATACGAACACGATTCTAAATGTTTGTTTCTTTCCACTCTTTCCATTCCTTTTCCTTATATCCTAAATGAACAATTTCAAAAAATGCTTGTAGGAATATGTTTTAACTTAAGCAATAAATGTTTTCCAAACTGCTTTCGTACTTGCGTTTTACAGGGACATTGCTACTGATCTCTGCTTTCCACAGAGACAAAAATAAATTCTGCGAGGCACAGAAAATGAGGAGGAGGAGATGCTGTGAAGAGCTAAGTAATGCTTTCCAGTCCTCAGAGATCTCTAACAGCTCACACGCACTCTGGGCCTCTTTCCTTTATGTTCACCGTCACCGAACGCTCTGCAGCACACGGAGGGGACAAGGTAAATACGTGGGCTTTCTTTCAAACCCTTCCTAGGAGGGAATGCTTCCAGCGCCCAGCACGACCGGGGCTGTCATTTCAGGGACGTCCGCGCCGGTTCTGCGCTGTGACGGGCGGGGAGACGGGCGGTCCTGGAAGCTGCACAGCACGGCCGTGCCCGGGAGGCAGGGCTGGGGAGCCCCGCTAACTCGCCTCCTGTCTGCTAGGAAATTCAAGCACCACGTTCCAGTTCTGCTGAATTACCCCTGTCCAGTGGAAAAAATACATCAAAAAAATTCAAGCTGAAACACCCATTCCTATTTCCAGTCTCGTTATAACTTATCAGGTTGCCATTCTCCGCTGCCTATGCAATTCAGGAAGGATCACGTCCGCACGAAGAGCTGCTCCAGGCTGCTAGCTACCAGCAGTATGGGACATGACTCATGAGGTGGGCGAGGCTGCACATGAATAGCTGCTGTAGTGAGCAGACTCGTCAGCATCCCAGCTGTGCTTACTCTTACAAACTGAAGGCACATCTCCTAAACCTTGCACTAATAGTAATATTAGACAAAAATCTAACCCCCAAAATTTTAACTCTGTAATGATTAAAGAAGGAATTCTAAAGACCCCTCTAAACGACGTACACTTGGAAAAGCATATTCAGAGAATCAGAAATAAATTCTGATTCCTATTAAGACAACGAGACTTTTGCCATCAAGGTAGAAAAGACATTGAAAGCAAAACTTCCACAGACTTCGATATAGGCGGGATCTCATCCCCGTAAATGGCATCTTGGCACTCTGGCTGCAAGAAATCCAAGCAGACCAGAAACATGACAGGGTTTGAAGCCTGTAGGAGCCCGCAGCTGCCAGCTGGCATTTCAGCAGGTGGGCCGCCTGCTAGCTCTGGGCTACCCAGCCAAACGAAAGGTAAAGGCGGCAGATGTAAGTACAAGCAATCCTAAGCGATGCCTTGCAGCCAGTGCTGGCAGCGGGTGTGACATCCGAGTGTGCCACCTCAGACTGCGAGGAAAGCAAGCTGCCCAGATCTCAGAGCAAAACGAAGTAAGCAGTTTAAAAGCAGACCTGTAATTACCACAGAAGTGGATCTGTATCGAGACCAGGTAATCTGTCACTTCTTTTAAAACTCCCTGTGAATTGTAACATTTGGCTTAAGGAGCCTAGGTCTAGCGCGTATCCAAGATACGCATTTCGATTCTACTGTCTTTGGAGAAGTTTGCTTTAAGCAAACATATTTCAGCCTTTTTTACAGCCAGTAAGATATCAAGCTCTTGCAGGAATACATTCTTGCAGTTTTTTACCTGCTGTAATGTTCACACAGTCAAGGGCACGCTTTCGACATGGGGCGGTTATAATTCCCTTCAGACACGACCTCATTCATACGCAGAAAATCCTTCACAAGAGCAGCACTAAGCTCTGGAACGGCAGACTGTGCTGCACACACACGTAACCACGTTTTTCACCGTGCTGCTAGGTCATTAAGATGTGCAAGGCACAAGGCAGCTCCCAAGCTAGGCGGGCAGGAGACCACAGTGCCTCCGTGAGGGCAAACTGGATGCGAGCTGTAAGCCGCGAAGGGGAGCGCCATGAGCACCGCAGTCTCGCCTCCTTACTTCTGTACTCCACCGTCCCCTGCAGCTTCCCCTTTACCCCTGGAGCATCTCCCTACTGAAGCCGCACCCACAGGGCTTTCAGCAGGCAGCCACGCGGGATCCCTCGGTAAGGCAGAGGCTGCCCACGGGCCCAGCGTCACCCTGAAGCCAGAGCCGGCGGGCGCAGGGGCGGCTGCACTGAGGGGTGCTGGCGGGGCAAGCATGGGCTCTTTGGCACATCTCCGCTTGCTCCAGCCCTGGAGCAAGTCCTCATTGAAGCTGTGCTTAAAGAGAGAACGGTATCAGAAAGGCCAAGACCCCCTCCTTCACGTATACTGGAAAATAACTCGCAGAGCCTCCTCTCTAGATGCAGAGTGGAACGCGGCCCATGGTGCTGCTGTACGGATGTGCAATCCCTGGAATCCGCGACACAGTCGGAAAGAAAATCTGAATGTAAAGCAGGGAGAACAAATGCATCTCCAGGCAGTAAGAGGAGACTTCAGCAGGAACTGGTTGGCAGTGTTTTGGCTATAATATAAACAGCGATTAATATAACCGAGGGGTTACAACTTAAGCCTCTGAAGAAATGAAAAACGCTAGTGATCAGTGAGAACACAACAAGCAGTGAGCCTTTCAGCCTATCTATTAGCAAAACAAGCACTAACCACATCATGCTGCTTGTGCAGACGTCACCAGGGCCTACTAGAAGCAGTCTTCCAGCCCCCGAGCCAGTGACAGCGAGCCAGCCAGCCCGAGCAGTGTAACCCCCGGCCGAGGAAGGAGCGCCAGCTGAAGCACGCCGTGCTGACCGGCTTGCCATCCACGCTCCCCAAAGCGCCCGCTACCCCCGCCCGGCAGCAGAGGCAGTGAAATCTGGAATGCCCAAAAAAGCCTTTACTAGCATTTGAAAAAGAAGACACATTACCTTTATGCTTCCAATGCTATTTTTTTCTTCCTAAGAATTAAACAAACCCTCTAAATAAAATACCCCCAATATCCTAATTAACGGTCTGAAATTGTCTGCAGTTTCAAAGGGCTTTGTCCTGACTTTTTCTGTCTAATAAGTACTGGCAAAGCTACTCTGTAATTCTGGCTGAAACAATATCCATAAACAGAAGAGTGTGGTAGACAAAGCAAAACTGCAACTCCAGCATGGGCATACACACAACCACAGAATAATCAAGACACAAAAGACTTCATGCAGAACCTTCCAAGACACGCTGTGTTTGTGCTCAGGGGCTCCAGCTGCCGGGCACAGCGCACGGCCCTTCGCCACGCGATCAGCTTCAGAGGCACTCCGCCCTGCAGGGCCGGCACCCCGCAGTCAGTCCCAGAGGGGCTGCTTTTCGGAATTATCTCACATTTACCATTCCCCTTCACTTCAGGCGTTTCCCCCAGCTACAGGCTCTACGTCTCTCCATGACAGGCCCCACAGGAGGACGCTGTCCTTCCTGCGGTGGGCACAGAGCATCTGCCTCGGACACGGAGGAACGTCTGTTCAACACGCTTTTTGGAGGTCCAGCCTATCTTGAGAAAACGCCTGCAGGACCCAGTGGGGCGGCTTTTCACCTCCGAGCAGTGCTTCTGCAGCGGGTACGGCCGCAGTGGGTGCCCCGCGAGAGCAGGGCTCCATCCTGCGCCTGCTGCCTGCGCTCCCTGCACCTCTGCTCAAGGCTATGAGCCACGGGCACCTGAGCAGGGACTTCAGGCTCTGCTCCCGCTCCAAGGGAAAGCAGTACTTCCAGAAATAAAACCAGCAGTAAGTACTGCTAACTGGAACAGAAAACGGTGTGAATACTCGGCTGTTTTGGCTGGGCAGGCATTCAGGGATTATTCCAGCCTTTTGGGACCTATTCTCTTGTCAGACAAGGTTGGGAGAGATTGAATCAGGGCTGTTAACATCTAGAGCTGAAAAGTCTCTTCCAAGGTAAGCCTTTTCTTTGAAAAACAGACTACAGTGAAATTCTTGTTTTGGAACCATTGGATTTTTTGCTTAACGCTCCTATTGAGCTTATCAGAACCGGAATTTAATCCTGTTGCTTTAAACAAGTGATTTGGACAGTAAGGATGTGCACGGTATTCTTAAACACAGGCTCCAGATTCCCACCTTCCCATGCATTCCTTCCCACGAAAAATACTCTTGTCATTTCAATACTGAAAAGCTTGTTCCCAGACTAATATCGGGATCTTATAAACTGCATAAGTATGTCCCAGCCTGTGATGACTCTGCCGTCAACAGAATAAAAATGGTAAGTATTTATCTACATGAAAAGATGCCCTTTAATCTTAGTACAAACCCATAAAATGTACGTTGCATCTGAAACTGTTCTGAGCAGCTGAAATAGGTTACAGAAAACTCCTCTGTACTCTTCATTTCTCGTGCGTACAGCATTATCACTTACAATTAGGCATGACATTTCAGTAAACATTGCTTGTACTGAGTTAACAGACAAAGCACACAGGAGACAGCTATCAGCTAAAGACAAAAGGAAGGGAAACAAAGCACTGATGAGGCAGACTTCTATGCTGGCAAAAGAAACTGAGAAATCTGTGGATTATCATTTCTACCTCCACCCAGACTGAACCTCTGGTATGTGCCCACTTGTACTTACGCACTTCCAAGGAATTAATATTAAGAGACTCAGCTGAAGAAAAAACCCTCAACCTGAAAGTAGTCCCTTTCATGTAAAGTTGTGAGACATCTTAGGAAAGCAACCCAGTACTTAGCAATTTTAGTTCCATACTTCATATATAACGGATGAATAGCTTTTATAATCATATTCACTAATTTTATTTAATACCGAATGAGTCAGTAACATCTTACTAACCACGGGCTGCTTGAGCACGGTGATGTTTCTATTAGAAGTACGCATGCTGAAACAATAAAACTGCAAAAATAATACCTGTATGAAACAGATTTGCTGCTAGGCTCCATACTGTCTTAAAGAAGGTTGTGAACTGACAAGATCATTCCGTCATCCAGGGTTAGACCATAATCCCTCCGTGTCGGATGGGAATTTACACCCTGGGGACTTTCTGCCGTTAGTTACAGCTGGGTTACTCACAGCACAATCATGCTATGAACAAGGCTACGGGCATCGCCTGTACTTAGATCTAGGTTATTAGATCTCAGGTTGAAGGTCATCTTTGAAGAACAAAAGATACAGGTTGCATTCAATTCGGGAATGAGAACTGCTTTATCTTTATAACTGACATAAAGAAAGACTACTTTATCTGCACATCAAGAAAATGTCAAAACGCTCCCCAAAGGTATCCAAATTAACATGTATGTAAATTATCTGTCATTTTGATTGCTGATAACAGTCAGTGTGTGCACAGCACCAAGTAGTTCAAGAAGAGATATGACTTACTCTTCGTCACGTTGGGACTAAGGGTAACCATTAGAAATAAATGCCATGTTTGAAAACAGCCCACAGTACCCAGCTCCGGAGTTCGGCTGTGAATCATTCCCCTTCTTCCCTGCTCACTTTTAGATCCTGATCCAAACCGCAGGCTATGAGGACACGTAGCTGCCTTGCAGCACGGTATATGACTTCAGAATAGCATCTCCTTTGGTGAATACTTTAGATGTTCTCAAGCAAATCAGTTTCAAAGTATTTAAGCACCATCTGGACAGCAGGCTTATTCACAAAATATGCAAACCTACAACCATTAAATAGTAATGCAGCCAAGACAGGGGATTAGTTAACTAACGGCATTGTTTCCTTTCTAATATGCACACAATCTTGCATTTTTCTCAAAGCTCCCCACTGTGGAAATTTTGCAGCATTGCCATATAAGAACGTATTGCCATAAACTCTTTCAAAAGCCTTTGTTTTCAGGAAAAAAATCAGCTCTGAATATAACACTGCTTCTAGGCACAATGTAAACCTCAGCAGGAAAAGGGCCCTGCAGTGCTCTGAATAAACATCTCAGTGCACATCCTCTGTATATATGCAGCATGCAGTATGTGGTTGCTACCTCTTAGTTCCAATACTCCTGCAAGTTATTGCTTAAACAAAATAGCTTCAGTAAGAACGTGCAGTTCCCATGGGGGATACTCTGACACCCACGGTGCTGCTCATGAATGGAGCTATTACCATGCAAAACAAGCATCAGCTTTTAAAATGGGATACTGATTTATAGTTCAGGCGGTTGTTGTAACATACAGTAAAACAAAAAAGCCCCTAATATTTTTAGTATTTAAGCCTGTTGAAGGAAGATCTTTATCTGCTCTGTAACCCAAATGAGCATCCTCTCTGAGGACGCAGTTTGATCCCATTTCTGATTAGGTTAAGGTCCTGCCATTGGCCCTTTCAGATGCAGAACCATAGGCAGATTTCACAGTCCAGGCTCCATTTATCAGAATGAGAATGTAACGTGCGGTGACCAGACACCAAATGCAGCAAGAGGAACTTGTGCTTGGTCTGAATAAGAAGCAATTACAACATGGGCAGTTGTGCTATCCTTCATTAGCTGCTTATTAACGAAGGGTTAATTTTTTCCTACGTTTACCTTGTGAAACTATGTGAGATTTGCGACTGAACAGTCTAAAATGCACTGTTCAAGTGGCTTCAAAGGAGAGCATTCAATAACTGTAGAGCACCGTCCCTGGGGCCCAGGCCTGACGCTCACAGAGCTGAGAACCTTTCCTTTGCAATGCCCGAGTTTAAAAGCTGTGCTCATCTGGACACAGCACTAAGCTGTTTTTTCTTCTGCTGCCTCCAGATGTTTTTGGATACGTTTTGAACATTGTATTTTACAGTCTCATCAATAAAAACACAAAAAAGAATTTAAAATATAACTTCTTGCTGGATGCTGGAAATGGCTAATGCATAGCTCGTGAATGTCACATGCACGTGAAACGCAGAACGTGCCACCAGTTCTCATCGCAGGCGGTCTTGCTCAAACAGCAGTGCTGTAACGCGGCTCTTTGCTTTTAGCTTAAATAGCAAGCCTTTGTTTTCAGGACACACTCAGGGAAGCAGCACCAACCACAACACCCCCACCGCCGGGGCCAGGCCGCACCACCGCTCCTACAGCCGGGCGCCGTCCCCGCGCGCCAGCCCTGCAGCCAACTCCCCGCGAACGGCCAAGCCCCGGGACGGGACGGGACGAGCCAGCCGCCCCCAGCTCCCCTCCTGCCCCCTGCCTGGGAACGCACAAGCACAGGTGCCTTCTACAGCCTCCAGAAATTTTCCATAAAACCCTTTTTATCAGATTCATTCCCAGTTGCTACTTATTATCATGTCCCCCTCTGAAAGTTCAGAATATACAGCCAGGGTTGCCCAGAACCTGAGCCATCCATTTGCCCGATTTTTCCCCTTTGAATGGATGAGTGTATTTCAATCCCGTGCTGTATCAGTGCTCATATGAAACCAAGAACCACAGGAAAGGCAACCAGCTCCTTCATTCAAAATGCAGACTTCGTTCTGATCCTAACAGCAACCAAGATCATAATCATATACTGATTTTAATTTGTAAGGGAAACAAGATTGACCTAAAGCAAAAACACATCTCTGTAAAATTTTATTTCCTTCTACTTAATTCCCTTCCCAATCAAGTATACGGGCATTAGCCTTAACAGAGAAGGGGCTGGTGTCAGAAAATGCAAGTTCCATCATATATTACCAAATTCCTAAGCCATAGATGTGCGAGTCACAAACCTTTCCTGTTAAACTTGGCCTTCTAGAGAGTGCAGGGCAATGAGCACTGCTGGCCGGCCAGTCCACGGCTTCACGGCTGCGTTGAACACGTTCAGGATGAGCTGCCCTCTCAAGATGCTGGTTTCTCCCCAGTAAAGGCAAAAAGGTGCCAAGACTCCACCTCGGATTCAAGCAGACCGTGAGCAGACATCCAGCACGATCAGACAGGTAACGCGGCGGGTGATGGCCGTCCTGCGTCCCACTGCTGGAGCTTCACCTGCTGGCACTCAGCGTAGCTGGGGGCCGCTGCCGTCCCTCTGGGGCGCGGGGGCTCGCAGTGGGGCTGCCCCTGCCCGGCGAGAAGAATTCCCCTTATTAGCTTAATATTGCAAGTAGAAACAGTGGTGATAGACAGCCAATCCCAGGAAAACACGGACAATTAAAATAAGGTATGAAAAAAATGATTACTAATTTGATTGCTCTACAAACATTGGATATTCCAGTCCATGTGGATTGGAATAACAATAGAGAAAGATCTGCCTTCGTAACTGTAAGATTAACTATTGATGACAGGAAGAAAAATACCTGGTTCATTAAGAGCAAAAATGGGATGGACACCACCGCTCAAATGCTAACCATAAATCTCTTGTAGAGTGTCTGTATCTTCAGCTGAATGCAACTTTACCAAATGCTATCCATCTGTGCTAAAATTCTTCATGTTAGACATCGGGGTTCTGCGACAGACAAACAGAGAGGATTAACAGAGAGATGGATAAAATAGGCAGCAGAGATGGGTCAACCAAGCTTTTGTAGAGGAATACCCTATTTCACATATGGTTGAGTTTTTTCATCAGTAAGGATGCACCACAGACAATAAAGTGTTTGTGCATTTTCAAAATGCTTGTCTTGAGATCCCTCACCAAAGATCCTTAAGGAACCTAGTCTGTCATGCAAGAAGATGAAACGTAAAAAATTTATAACTCTTGCTTTTCACTTTAGAGAAAGCTGTTCTCTAAGGGTGAAAACAAACAGAGTGATTTTCTCTCGAAGTTGTTCCTACTAGCTTTCACAATTTTGAATCCTTAATAGCCATATGATGGATAATTCCAACTTGCAATGACAAAAGAGTTTAGGATCAAGGCGTAGGTCTGTCCTGTATTGAACTGCTGATTTTTTTTTTTTTCTGGAATTGCAGGCATCCTGAGATTTTTCTGAACTGTCACTGCCAGAGAGCAGCGTTTTCTGCAAACACCTGAGAGAGGTTCATAGTCAGTCCCACCAAGCAGTCACAGTTAGCGTATCCTTCTATTTCCATGCGACTCGTCTGTTTAGAAACTCGCGTGTGCAAACCCTCATGTGGCACAGCTCTGTTACCATCTGTTCCTGCGTCTCCAGAGCGCAGACAGCAAGGAGCTCTGACAGCTGAAGCTGGAACATAAGGAGTGGTTTTAGTGCGAGTTATTATATGAAAGTAGGCCTTGGAAAGATAGTGAGATGGTCTGGACTGCCCTTTCACATTAACTTTTGTATCTTCGGATGCTTTGGTTGAGTAAATTGAGTGCTAAGTTTAAAATTCAGCAAGAAGAAAATAAATCCTCAAAGTTTCTCTTAGGAAACAACACATGTTTTCAGGTTTCCCCTCAGGGGGGGAAAGACAAACAGGGTAAAAGCTACTATTTATAATGGCTGAATATGCAGTTTCAAATTATTCTGGCACAGGAAATTGTTTTAACAGCTCCAGACCACGTGGATTGCGTAGTACAGAGCTCTCCCGCCCTACCTGCACACCTGAGGTTGGGCCACATCCCTGAGCCATCACCTTGCTTTGCAGCCTGTGGAAGCAGCTCACGGTGATCACTGCTGCAGAAGTAATTTAGAGACGTCGGAAGGGACGTCTGGAGGCCATCTAGCGCAACCCCTTGCTCAAGGCCATCTGAACCAGTTATTTTCCTTTGGCAGCTCCCAGTGACAAACAGCTAACGTGAGCCCAGCCCTACTCTCCCAGTTACGGGCTGAAAAGCAGAGACGATGCACACTGAATACAAATTTGTCCAGTGTGCAGCAGCACCCGCGTGGGGCCCTGCTGAAGATCACGTTCATTCCTGAACAATCATTCAGCCGTGTTCCTTCAGGTGTTGAGCTTAACAAGCACTGGCACGGGATGAATATACTTTAATGTGAGAGAGAGGCATCTTATTAGATTTTTCAGAACTTCTCCCACAGCCGTGACAAAAACACTGTGTGGATTCTCTTGGAAAAGACATGAGCTCCAATACTAAAAGCACCGTTTAAAGAAAGCCTTTTTTTTTTTTCTTTTACAGTGACCACTGCTATCTCAACAATTATCCTGAAGCTTCCTAAAGAACAATATCCCTTTTTAGCTCAACTACTATACACGTTGAATTCACAGCACATAACCATGCAGGACAATGCCCTTATAAAGATACTCAGTAACATTATTTTGTGGCCATTTCATATTGTTCAGCCATGTTCTCAAGTGTTTTACAAAGGTAAGCAGATCTTGTCTGTTCTTCCCACACAAAGGAAAGATGAGCATCCTAAACATGCTTCAGCCCCCAAAATACACCACTTCTGCCTGCCCACACAAAGATGCCAGAGCGAGCCCAGGGAACGCGCGTGTTGGGCTGCACGAGGGCCGGACCCCCGGGCCCCGCTGTACGTCAGTGGTGGCGGACAAGGTAAGTGGGGCGGAGACCCCAGGCAGTAAGGAAAGGCAGGCAGCAGATGGCCATGGGTCTGGCATCCCCACCAGCATCCAAGGGCTGGGAGCGAGCTTTCGTCTCCTCCACTGAGATACCACAACTGCCCTCCAAACAGTGCACAGGATCTGCTCCAGCACAGAGCAGGTACGAAAACAGACAGAAAGGTCTGCTGTGCACACAAGGTACCTATGTATCTCATCACTACTCTCAAGTTTGGCCAAACCCACTGGGAACAAGGGAGCAGTGAAAAAACTGTCAGCATTTAAAAGCTTCTGGAACAGTTCCATTTTTTAATCATTTCTAAGCTCCAAGTAAGCAAGAAAGGGCAAATGAACAGTTCTGACAACATTCTGACTGACAACGTGTTAACGTTTTTAAAGCGCTCCCAGGGTGCTTTCCAAACAGGTTTTGGAAGGTGGGAGCAGCGAACAGAACGCGGCGCGTGCAGCCGGCAGTGCTGCTGGATGGCAGTCGCGGCGACTTCTGCAGCACTACGCGTTCGTTCATTTGCAGAAACTCCAACAATCTGTCTCTGAAGCAGCAGCTCCAGGATGTTGCGACAGGAAGGAAATGTACTCTGTAAATGCTGGATTGTCCCGTGGAACTGCGAGATGCTGCATCTGAAGAAAACTAATTAGAAAATGCTTAAGATGCACGACTAAAGACTGGGATTGATATGCCCTGAAACACAGAAAGCTGATAAAGTTGAAATTGCAACAAGACTGTTACCCTGTCCAATACTAAAGTCAGCTGGCTCTTATGATTGCTTTATATCACCTACTTGTCAGTGATGGAGCAGCAGAGATAGGCCAGAAATGTGATTCAAGAATGACAAATGGGTCAAGTTTAGAGTAATGTTCACAATCAGCCCCAGACAGTTCATTCCTGCAGCATGCCAGGAGCCTTGAAACAAGGCCTCGGAGCTTATCAGGCTCCCACACCTTATCAGGCACCCGCAGCAGCACGCTCTTTCAGGAAACGTAGTCGTGTATTCAACTGGAAGAACGAGCAAGCAGACTCCTCTGACAGCAGGCAAGTCAGACCTCGGTGTGTCGCAGCAGCGCGTTTGTCAGGCAGAGGGTGACAGCAGGAAAAAACAACGAACTCGGGAGAAAACTTCCACGCAGGACCTATTTACCGACCCACTGCCATAATGATCCATCTCCTGCAGCAGTGGGGAGGAGCTAGCTGCATACACTGGTTCCCAATACAAAAAGCTGTCTCTTCCACTTAATACACATGCTATATTGAGCTGCTTAAATACCACTGAATGCTTACACCAGATTATTCAAATGTCGTAGAAATTTGTCACCTGAAGAGCTCAACTTCCCTAACAAGTGGACCACCACAAATTCAGGTGGCTCAACTTCAAGCACATCCATTCAAAATGTAAGGTACCCTTCCGCACTGTAACACTGTGGAAACACTGTATTTATCGAGAGCTTTCTGTTGTAACCTATTTGGATTTCAAACCCAGACAGAACAAAAAGCACCGCGTTTCAAATAGTTCCTATGAGAGTTTAATGCAGCGCACCTCCTGTACCAAAGACATCCAGCTCCAACTTGAGAACTGTCACAAAACATGGAGAATACATATATGCTTTTCAGGGCATCCTCCTCGACTTTTGTACAAAAGCGACACCTATCAGTTTGCTATCCAGAAGTCCATGATGGGCATATTTCTGCTGAACGAATTCTGGTGAACTACTTTCCTATTTCTTGTATGTTTTAAACATTTTACAAACATTCACATGTCAATGAATGTTTTCAATAAACAAACTAATAATAGCTTGCCAATTCATTGTGTATTTCCTTTTTTATTGCCGGTCACAGGCCATTATTCCATACGTAATTGTGACTACTAAGGATTTGTTACGTGCCTATGTAAGGAATCCTATATAGCCTGCCATGGACTACCCACTGTGTTGGACATAGCACAGGAAGGGAGAGACCCCTCTGCTGAAACTCCGCTTGGTATGAGCTGGCAGGGATGCTACGGCAAAGTACAACAATACACAGACCCTTGTCATGTCCCAACATTACTTCCCATGTTTAACCCACCAGTGCTTAAAGTAATAACCTCTCTCGGGGGCTTTCCAAGCTACTTCCGAAAGCAGAGCGAGAAGGGGCACAGAACGCGTGCATCGTGAGCAGTCCTTCAGTCTTCCCCATCTGCTCAAAGCAAGCAACAAAACATAGCACAGGCCAGCCGTAGCTCGTGTCAAAAACGCAAGGATAGAGCTGTTGGCAATTCCATCACGTGGATAAGGCTGGGATCTCCTGAAGGGCAGGCAGAGGCAGAGCCCCCTGCCAGCGCCGGGGCAGGGCCGTGGCAGCAGGCCCGCGGTGCGGCCCGGGACCACCGAGCAAGCGGCCGGCGTCGCGCAGCCCGCTGCAGCGCTCCCTTCTCACCGGCTGCGGCACAGCACCAGCGGAACAGCAGATGAGATCTGGGGCCGCCCGGTCACGCCGCAGAGAGCCAGGCAGGCGCGTGGAGCAGGCTCTGCTCACGGGGAAGATGCCACGTACATGCTACAAATTATTTCAGGGTTTTCGTCCTGACACCGTTCTCAGCTATCAGCACTTACATTTACAAGTGCAGAATGACATTTCTTCAGGATGATTTTTCTAGGCAGCAAGAATGACAACTTTTGACACTGAACCTTACTTCTGTATTATCTCAAAACCCAGCCTCCGTGGCCCGCCCGCAGCCACGCTGCCGCAGCCGATGCTGGTGCCCCTCCAGTGACACCCCACGGGGCACGGCCTCCTCTCCTCCCCTGCGTTTGGTAACGCAGACAGCAGTTTTTCCTGTCGCACAACAGAAGTTACAAGACGCCTCACGGACCACCTTAGGAAGGTAAACGAACAACGGTGGCTTTAATACAGAGCAGTGTTTGGAAATGAAATGACACGGCTATGAGTGTTGCTTTCCAAACACTAGATTGTTGCCATTTTCACTGTCCCTAATGAAAATTCTGGGTTTCTTACAAGCGTTGGACTGTAATGAAAACAAATATTTTCCACTCCAGGCTCCAGCCAAAGCCTGCAATCTTCCCTCAGAAGGTTTCCTATTGATAGCACTCACAAGAGCTTTCCCACCATCGATATTTTTGACAATACTGCTTCTATTATCAAAACGACAAATGCAACTATTTGTGCTCTTGTGAGTGTTGCAGCCACAGACTTCTCTCTGTTGAACTGTCAGCAACTTTTCACTGAGAGTGCTCTCCTCTTCCGAAGCCTGGCTGCCTTCCTCTGAGTTGAGAAATCAAGGAAAACTGTTCATTCAAGCTCACCAAAATCGCTTACTTGGTTAAAAAAACAAAAAAAGAATCCAACTGTATAAACATTGGTATTTCTTCACAATCTCTTAGCTCACTTCCCTCCTCCCAGCAACGTTACAACGAGCATGTGCAGAGTACTAACTTCTTTTCTACTTCATACGACGGCACTACCCACACATCTAAAGACAACGTCTGACTCCAACTAATACAAACATCTAAGCAGCACATTACTCACACACACGTGTTAACAAAACCAATATGACCTCTATCTTCAAAAAAACAAACGAAAACCCCACCAAGCTCATATGGAAACTCTCCTCTTGAAAACGCCTAACTAATACTCCGAGCGGGGCCTGAAGTCTGCACCCCCTATCCCAGGCTTCAGCTCAGCCTGGCATGGCTTTTGCAGCCCTTACAGCATTTCATGTCATCTGCATTTCCTTACTCGTTATACCTCAGGGACATCTTTCCTACTGAGGCAGAAAAGTTCTGGAATCACTTGGGAATCAGAATTTGGTGTGTAAATAGGAATTTGAAGAGCCAAGCAGAGCAAATACAAACACTGTGAAAAGCATTTTCCTTCCGTTCCAGTTACTTATCTAACTGGTCACCGAGAGAGACAACCAAACGCAGAACAGAAACGTGCTACCTGAGGGTGACACGAGCGTTACTTACACGGCGTGCTGGTGTGCCAGAGCGAGCACTGGAGCGTGGCCACGCAGAGCCAGACGCACTGTACGGAAATCCAGGTTGCATTTTATTGGTTGGTTTTTAATTGTAATTAAATTCAGATGATGAAGGAAGTGAACAGTCAGTCGCATCTACAACAGCTAACAGTCAGTAGCTAAGAGGCAATCGACAATCTAATGCACTGGTGGAAAATGGTGCCAAAACGATAGAGAGGCTACCACAAAACAAGAGAAGCCAGTCCCTGATCCGTATTTTGCCCCGTTCAGTTACAGAGTACCAAGAAAAAATGCCAGGTTGTCGCATCTTTACACTTGATTCAGTGGAAAACTGAAAAGCAGAAAGCCTGCATGGTTAGAAACCGAAGGCAGGGTGGGTGGGGATGGCAGATGCCTGAAGGGGAACATAACAGGAAGCCTGGAACCCGGCACGTGCTGAAGTGCCGAGCGGCCGTGGGAGGCAGCGTGCACCGCCAGGCAGGGGTCCCCGAGCCCCTCGCGGCACAGCAGGCAGGCTGAAGCCCTCCGACAGCACTGCCCAGGAGGCAGGTGGATCAGAGCGCTCGCTACAGCCAGCTCGCCTGGCTGTGTCTTAAACACCGAGCAGTCACGCCAGGCAAGGGGAATCACCGCAGACAAGTGGAACTAAGGGAAGAACTTACCGCTGCAGACAAGGACGGTCAGTCCCAAGGCCTCGGAGGAGAACCACACATCCATGAGACTTTGTCAGAAAGCAATTACCTGACTCAGCCGATAATTTGTTGCCATTCTTGCATTACTAGAGATCTTTAATCATAATTTTATGTTGCTTTGTCTACGAGAAAAAGAAGAGGGGGCTGTATGTTCAGAGATCTCACATAAGCCCTTGGTTATAGCCCTGTGCGCGGCACACTGGTGACCACAGCCAGCCGTTTCCCAGAGGTTACATGGAACTCCTGCAGACTCGGCTGATTACTGACCAGGCAGTCTGCTGGGGCAAACCTTCTTGCAGCTCTGCAGGACTTCGTTCCCTCCTCCACACTCCACCTGCTGTCAACAGAGTATAAGCAAAAGGCAGTAACTAGGTTTTCATCGACACAGTTAATGGAAAATTAATAAAACTGAAACCAGCAGACTTGCTGTAAGATCACTGATAGTAGTAACAGCACTTCTTGTGCCTTTAATTCAAAGATCTGGAAATACTTTGGAAGTACTAGTCTTATAATTCTGTGAAATACCTATTACTGTATCTACTCGCGAACAGATAAGCAGAGATCATCCGAGAGCAAAATAGAAGGAGAGTAAGAAACAGAAGCTTTTGAGTTGTCACTGCCAGTCCCCCGCAGAAAGCTAACCAGACAACGGAATTGTCAGTTTAGAAAGAAAGTCCCTATTCAGGTCCTTCCACGTTACATATTTACAGATATTCTAACTCCTTTTACATACTCTGCTTGATTCTAAATATTAGTAACTCTTTTGGTTTGTCTTTTGAAGAAAAATATGGAACAGGAGACATACTCATAACCTGCTGTATAATATATACATTGGGTATGATCAAAATTCTTAAACAGATGAGAAAACATTTTTGTTCCAGTTTCCTTAGCCATTAGAACAAGTGCAGGTGATGGAAGACACAGCCCTAATACGGCAGACAATGTTTGTTTAAACTTCCACAGCTTCACTTATTATATACAGTTTGTAATAAACAGGATTGATATTCACTGTTTTTTCATTAATTTCATATATAAACACCCCCCTTTTTTTTCTTCATTTCCTTACTTATATAAGATGGTATCGTTGCAGTTGATGGGTTAAAAAAATTTCCAAATACCATTAACACCATATTTTTAACATTGTATTATTGAAAAAAAAAAAAAAAAAAACTTTGACAAATTACTCCCTGTTTTAGGATCATCTAATTTTTGTTGTTGTTGTTCTTTTCAACAGGTCCCCACTTTTGACAACAAAATGGCACTGATGACTGTATCACCTCTATCCCTGTGCGTTAACCCCTCCAGATCTCAAACAAAAACCACGCGCGTTGGTGAACAGACGTGATAAAAAGCGCTCACTCCAGCGGCACACTGCAGCTGGGAAAGCCGAGACTCAAAGAGCTTTTAAACTGCAGTGAGTTCTGTCCTACCCTGCCAGTGCAGCCAAACCTGACGTGTCTGCTGAAGGCAGGCGTAACATCAGTACGTGATCCGAACAGCCTGAGGAATGCCAGGACAGAGCATTAACTTCACATCATTTCGAGTTCTTCTTGGGTATTCACAGTCTTCCAAACAGCATATTCCAGCCATGCTATTAGCATGAGTCAGTAATCCTCCCATCTACTGTGACAGCACAGCCATACCTCTGGCTTACATATAAAGGAGTTCTAGTAGTCATTCAATTTAATTCCAAGAAGAAGAAAAAGCAATTTAAAGAACAACATTTTTCAGCTACTTAGCCACTTAGCTACCTGCAAACATTATACAACACGTAGCTCAGTTTGGTGAGGATATGAGAAGCAGGCACTCGGGAACATTTCATCCAAGACGAACACTTCTGTACCTGAAACGCAGCCTGCTATGCAAAATGAACTTGGTGACTACGTTCCAGAACCCGTCACAAAACTGACAGTGACAAGAATCTTCAGGCTCTGAAAGAGCAGAAGATCTGCAGGCGGACGGCGCTGGACAGACAGATGGCACTGCCCAACAATACGCCTACCTCAGCGCAGCGCTTGGCAGGACATCCCAGGGAAAGGGCCGCCTTCCAGAACAGCGAACGGACCCGTGCTCAGGGGATAACCCAGCAGGCTGTAGTTTTAAGTCCTGCTCTGCTCCGTTTGCTAGCTTTGCAGTGAGTGATCCTGACCATCTGACTTTTGGAAGCATCTGCTCTGCCCCGTTCTACTGGGACTAAGTAACAAAGATGAAAGCGTCCGTGCACGTTAATTAGGAAACAGCTACAAGCGGATGAACATCCAGCAGGACTGCAATGGATCGATTCTCCTCCGATTTTATCGGTCATCTGAACTACAAATAAAATAGCAGTTTTTTTTAAGGTATCTTTCAGACGGCACATGCAGATGGGCTGACAGCCTTGATTTCTAAGTTCATGCAGGGCACAGTGTACCAGGATCTTGATCTCAGCTGAAGCCTCTGGACATTATGGGGATACAAGAGCGACTGATCAGGGCGAGGCAGCCTTGATGGTTTAGGCCTTCACAAGATCAAGACCATCAGCTATTTTTGAAGAAATAAATGTAACTTCAGACTAAAATATCAATATTCCTTCCCAAAAGAAGCAGATTTTTTTTTTTACTGGCTGGAAAAAAAAAAAAAAAAAAAATCAGTATGGGCCCATCCCCACATATGTTTAAACCTGAAAATGTTTTTAGAAATCAGTCCCCATCAAAAAAGTGAATGCAGACAGGGGAACGCTGCGTCTCCACCCAGTTTCCACATTTCAGTGTTCTTCTAAATTAAGGGGCATAAGCTGTAGCCAATGCACGCTTTAAAATCAAATTCATTCGTTCTGTGAAACAGCAGCAACCCTTATGATTATTTTAGGTACTTTGTATGAAGAAAATAAATTGATTTGGTAAGGGACTATCAGATTTTAAAATCTAATTGTTATTTCTAAGCGAATCAATAGCTGTTGTCAAAGTTTTAATGCTAACTTGATGGACAGAGGAAAATATTAGTTTTAAAAACTCCAGTAAAATTTGAGCATAGCTATGAAATGGAATACGTAATGTTTTCCTGTTTCTTTCCCAAGTCAGCTGCTGAGGCTTTTGGAATAACATCCCTTTAGGAAGACGATGAGGCAACAGAACCATTTCCCCACTACTTCAGCTCATCTGTGACAAAAAGTGGAAGCTGTTTCTCTTTCAGATAAAGAGCCTAAAACAAACAAAAAGAATCTTGCTAGTTTCAGGCAACAGACAAGTTTTCCCATGTTGCTTTTTCGTCCCAAGAGCGCCAAGCCAGTTAGCTTCAGAGGCACTGGCTGAACCTCTGCTCTGCAGTGCGATTGCCGACACGACCTGTTAGCCACGGGGCATTTACTCAAGCTAGCACTAAACCCAAGCAATCAACCTGAATTCATGAACTCTCAGTTCACCTTACTTTTTTCTTGCATCTTCTTTCATTCTCTTGTTCCAACCTCCCAGGACATTCACGTTCTCTCCTTACACATAATAATCCATCTCCACTCCATTCTTTCTCCTGGTTATGCCTCTCCTCCTTCTGTATCTTTGCTCTTCCAGGAAATTATTCAGATTTCTCTTCTGGTGTAACTGTCAATTTTTAACCCATCTCTCTCTGTTCTGCATGGCAACTTGTCTACTCCTTCTTTGGCAGTGGCACGGACAGGGATAATGCTGAAATAAAGTGCTTGACTGCACAATCATGAGAGATCTTCAGATTTGCACTCTCTGGGCTAGGCAGGCACATCACAGAAGCTTGTGATGGGAAACCAGAAAATAGTGGCCCCATTCAAGTGAACTTTTTTGTTCCTGGTCTTTCTTATGCTGATTATCTTGAAAACTCCTCTTGGGACTTCTGCATTTTTGACCCATTATAACCAAGCACATTCACATGAGAGCACTAAAGCATGTTAGGATGTCTCATTACTGCCTCAGTTCCACAGGGGATAAAAAAGCCGGACAGAAGGAATGTCTCAAACCCGTTTAAAGCTCGAGCAGCACCCCCACCTCCACACCCAGCCCCACGGCCTCTGCACCCCAGCGCTGCTCCGCAGGGCGAGGCACCGCACGCACACGCCCCGCCGCAGCGCCCAGCCAAGCCTCCTCCGGCCCCTCCACCAGCTCGCCTAGCGCGGCGCAGCCAGCACTTCGGTCACCCCTAACACCGGCGTCAGCCCTGCAGCGCCCTGTCCTGGGGCTAAAAAGAAACGCTGGCAGAGGGCTGCGCACTGGGCCGCAGGCTGCCCGCTAGTGCTGGCAGCGATTCATTCCTTACGACCTTCCACAGGCTGAGATTTCAGCACGCCGCGCCGAGAAGCTGCTAGCTGCAAGGCCAGGAAGTAACAGGGCCAGCGCTCGCAGAAGGCTTGGTAAGTAAAAGCCTCTGACCCTTCCATTAGCTTCTAGTGTGCCCAATTCCTGCCAAAGTCACCAAACATATCTTTTTCAGGGAAAATGCCTGTTCTCTTCCTTTCTTTTCCCTTCCCTCCCCAACTGGCAAGCCAGCAAGGTATAACAGCAGATAAAAGCAGTATGTTGTAAAGGGACAGAATTTATAAATACTGCACTATGCTACAACTGGTGCCCTCGCTCCTTGTGTTCCTTCCTGAACACCAACCGATTTTCTGCAGCTCGCTATACTAGAGTCTGGGCCAGCCTACTCCTTTATGAAACAGTCCATTAAATAATTAGGTCAAATGGATATTATAAACATCATGGTACTTGTTTAAGTCCTGCAGCAGAGAAAGGCATTAAGAAATAAAAGGCAGAGGTTTCTTCCCCCGCTTCCTCGCCTCCCTGGATGTGAGGCGTGGCCAACGTGGGATACGTCTACGTTTCATTCGAGCTCCGACAGGAGTGCCCTCTTGACATCTCGCTGTTGTTCCCGCTCCCATGCTTTGGCTTACACCGAAGAGCAATCCCCACGGCTCATAGACTGGACGTCCTCTGCATGGAACTGAGCAGGACGCACACCTACCGTGCTCCAGCTGCGTCGGGACGCTCGCCTACGGGCCAGAGCAGACCCCCAGCGCGCAGCACGGGCGCCGGAGCTGCAGCACCAACTGTTGCGGTCTCCAGACCTGGTCCCACTGCAACGCGCTGCCTGCCACGGGAGAAAGGAAAGGAATTCTTCCTCCTCCAAAACTAGTCTTGAAAAATATTTTCTCTCAATGTCTTTACTAGCTTGGATCATTTTTAGTGAAGAGAAATAGCAAGTGATCACTTCAGAAGCACAGCTGGCCAGCAAACAGCAATAGCCAAAAGCTGCTGGGGAAAAACATGCCTCTGCTGTTCTGGGGAGATCTTCACAGAAACCTCCACGTCCTTGGAGAGCAAACACAAAGTTCCCAATTCCGGAACACAAAGCTCAGCTTACCAGATCACATACTTCTCTTTTTTCAACTGTTATTTTGGATCAGCAACAATATATTACAAAGCCCATGAATGTAAGATCTTAGATTTTTTCTGTATTTTATTTCTTACCATGATTTTTATTTTTTAAATCATGTCATTTAATGGCATTTAACATACGGAAAGCCACCAGTTAAGTTTCGACCAAAGCCCCCATACAGATGACCATTAGTGCACCAGTAAGGGTGGGGACACCATCCAGCAACGTCAACACCAGCAGCGAAAGAACTATTTGCATGTCAAATTTGCAAATTAAAAATGTGAACAGATGACTACTGAACATCTTGATTCACACTGTGCTTCTCCTGCTTGTCAGTTTCTGGCAGTTATGAATAGTAACTTGAAAAAGTGCTAAAAATAAAACAGATTCAAGCCCTGGCTCAAAATTCTTTTTTTTTTTTTTAATTTTATTTCTTTTCCATCCCATTTTGCCTTTGACACTTTGCTTCGTACTGCTAATAATAAAATTAGTATGACTCATAAAAACCATTCCTTTTATTTTAAAATAACATAAGAAAAATATATATTACCTATGAAAAAGGTGATAATCATAACATCTAGAATTCATCCTTGCATGACATTAAGTTTAAGTGATATATAGCTATACATCTAGCATGTACATAAGTGTAGAAGCAATTGCTCCACTTAGGGCGACTTTTTGCCCAAATACAGAATTTGATGCATACTTTTAAAGAAGAAATTAGAGATTGTTTACAAAGATTGGAGTTGAAAACCACCTACAATCCTGCTAGCACCTTTTTATTTTTATTTTTTAATGTTACACTGAGCACAGTATATGGTGAGTAAACCAGATAAAAGCCAGTTTCAGAGGGGCTTAGGGAACTGACCTTCTTCCTTCCACTCTGCAGAGCTTGTCAGCACGGTCAGATTTCAGTCGCTGACTTTCAAGGACCCATAGTCACTGTATGATTGCACGCACCAAAATTTCCAGGCTGTCTATAAGAAAAGGCTGGTTTTCTGTGCAAACCTATTACTTCCGCTCAGTAGGGGAACCTCATTTGATACCGTAAGTCAACAGAAGAACTTCAGCGGTTGCTTCATTCTGACCACAAAGAAAACTTACCTATGTAACACATACCTATGTAACACACATAGACACTATGTGTGTGTGTTCAGGCAAGCATAAATCAACCAACCATTTAAGAGAGAAAGTTTTGACTTACTTGCAGGTTAAAAGTTTTTTAGACAACCTCTGGTGACGCCAGGAGGCGTGTTCTCCTAAGAAGGAGGTAGCTTGGTTCCAGCACTGACTGTGAGATGTCATATGAACAGAAAAACATTGGGCGAATAAAAACTTCAAAAAGTCTAACATGTCCACCTCAGTAACACCTGAACACAAAGCCAAAGTATTTTAGGATCTCCAAAAATAATTGCTACGGGAGGAGAGAAAGCTGCAGTGTGTCTGGAACACGGAGCAGTTTCTTGGGGAAGCGATGAGAACAACATCCCAGCCTGTGGGCAGGTGGAGAAACGGAAGAAGATGCAAATGTCTAGGTAAGATGTTGTGAATCTGGACCGTTTGTCACCAAGACAGCATAAAGAAGTGTGACATTACAAAGACTCGAAGCTTAATTTGGGATTTGACCCTTGCCAGAAAGAAGCGAACACACTCCCTTCCTCACCCGCACGATTAATGAAAGCTGGTCAAAGCTTTCCTGGAAATTCGTCACCGCTTTACTCTCCTGACGCGGGCCGTGCCGTCGAGGCGCTGCGGGCTGTGCTCTTCAACACGCAGCCTCACCACGCGCCCGCCCCGCGGCCCCGCCACCCCGCTGCGAGGGCAGGAACCTGCGGGAGGAACCCCAGGGCCGCCGGCCCCCGGCTCACCCACACCAAGCGCGCGCCTGGACGCAAGGCTCCGCCGCTCAGCACCCGCAGCAGCCCCGCAGCAGCCCACTGTGAGCCAGCGGGGAGCAGGAGGCCGGGGGGTCCGTCTGTGTGGCCACGCAGCACCCACGGGCAGCGACCTCCTCGCTCCCCTCGGCACAGGGACCGGCGTCACGGCGACAAAGGCAACTCACCTCCCGCACTTTCTCTACGTCACTCGAGCAATTCTCCCAACCACCCCGGTTTGCTCCGTTCAGCTAACAGCCGCTGCCTGCTGACGCCCTGTGAGACCCCCCCTCCCAGCGCACCGCGCACACCCAGCAGTTTCCCTAAGATGTGTGCTTGCCGGAGGCGCAAGACAACTACGTGGAGCAGCACCAGCGGCATTACCTCCCTCCCGCGCCCCGCTTCCAGCAGGCAGCCCTCCGGCGAGTGTGCCCAGGCGCAGCGGGAAGGCCGCGGTCAGGGAGCGGTGCCGCCACAGAGCCCCCCAGCCGCAGAAATCAAATTTCCACTGCGTTAAGCCCAGCTGATTCTTGCAATTGCTAGGATGGCTCTGGAGTCCTGACGTTCTGCCATCTCCTCCAACAAATGGAATACAAACATGTTGGGGAAAAAATCCAATCAGACAAAACACTCTGTTGTTTGAAAATACAAGCACGGGAGCCAGAATCACTGGTAAGAAGTACGAATCAATAGATGGGAAGGTCCTTTTCCAAAAGTGACAAATCACTATTAAAGTCTGCCTGAGGGAATCCTGAACTAATCTTTCTGCTGAAGTGAATAAACACCATGCAGATTAACAGTGGTTCCTAAACGACATTAATTTTGAAGGCTGATTACCATTTTGATTAGGAGAAGGGGTTATCTCAAACAGCTTTACTGGTTGCACATGGTCAGCTTCTGTGCACAGTTAGCATACTGTTGATACTTCATGTAAAAATCCCGTCAGAACACAATTTTAGTTCTCGAAAGAAAAAAAAGATGTGAATATAATGTCATAGTGGGGGCACTAGCCAGTTTAAATGAATTATCTCCTTGCAGCGATGATCTAAAATACCACATTTAATACAACGCCTTAAGACTACACACTGCTCTGCACACGACACCTGGTGTAGCAGTGCTATTTAGAATTAGGTGTAGCTCACATATTCTAATTAGCAAAGAGACAACAGTCTGCAATTTTGAAGCTACTGAGCATTTCAAGTCCTACCCAGTTAACCAAAAGCAGAAGAATATTTCCAAGTTGCCGTAAAGTGAGGATTTCAGAAAAAAACATAATGGAAATTAATATTAAACAGCATCAACTACAGAGGCTGCAGGAGAATATGATGCTATTTCTATTTAAAATAAACAGTCTATTAACACAGTAATGAATACATCGACTTTTTCTGTAAAATGATTAATATGACTTATGGAAATGATATTCTGTTTTAAACCTTCTTCAACCATAGCTGTCATAGGAACTACGATTTTGTTTTCCTCTTATTTTCAGATGTTTGTTTTGGAAAATATATTCCAAAAAGCTTGAGTGAGAGGCATTAGTTCACCTGGCCTTAAGCAACAGACTGCACTGTATCGACCTGCACATACCATCAAATGGCAACGGCACCAACCAGCATCCCAGGCCAGATTTATAAAAGCATTTTGGTGCTGGACAGCGTGTACAGAGGTTAGATGGAATTTCCAAAAGCTTCTGTGCACCACACTCACCCTGATTCTCATATGAGACAAGAAGCCCATTGCCCCTGGAAGTCCCTCTATAAATACTTAGGGGTGGTAATCCTTAATACCTGGTGTCACTATTTTTGACTCCTCACCACAAAACCAGGGCTCTCCAGCCCAGTAATTTAAAGGATCCAAGTGAATGGTGTCATACTGTGAACCCCATGGCAGCTCTAACCGCTACAGCATAACGGCATCTCCCAATTTCCTCTGTATCCGCACCGTTATTACTGACCACTGCTGTGGTGTCTGCCAACAGAAAGAACAAAACAGCAACAGAGAGAGCTGCTGGAGAACAAAGACAGGCAGGTTTTGAGGACTGCGAGTGTTACTGTGGGTATTCTGCATGTTAATCTCAATTCATCATTAAAGTATGCTTCAAAAGGCATAAATTTATCACTTCTAATATGGTAAGAGACTCGTATAAAAATTAATTAAACATCTGGTTCTGATCTTAAGACAACCTTTGCTTTGCCTAGCAACTACCATTAACTATGAAAATTAAAGCATCCTTAAAAGAAACGTAAGGTGAGAATTTATGCCTGGACAGCTCTATGTCTGAACTTCTGCTGTTAGCAGGTGACGGCAGGACGCAGGCAGACACTCGTAAGAGCGGGCAACACGTGTGCGTACACGTACACGCCATAGCAGCAATGGGGTTGGAACGGCTGGCAGGATCGCTGAACAGGCCGTTCTGAAGTCAAAGAATAGTGTTCATCCAAGCCAAAAAACAGAAACCACACGGAAGTTTAGTGCGGAAAACAGCCTATTTATGTTACATACTTAAAGGTCTTTATGAGAGAAAGATTGTTTTGTTCAGAACCAAATGTCCTACACATTAAGCATCCACAGAGCGTAAGAAGAACTACTAGCACACTTTATGGATCCCACCACACTGATGGAACCAGCTTATATAAATTTACTGATGTCATTCATGCTTTATTATTGACTACTAGCTTCATTTTGTCTCTTGCATGAAATAGATCCTCTCCCAATTACCTCCAAGAACTCCTAAACTCAACTGGTTTTACCACATGAGCATTTTGTAACGTGATTTCCTCACGCACACAAGCAGTTGTTGCACGCAGGCTGTATATGTACCTCGTGAAAGAAAAGCAGCGGAGCAATGAGCTCCTTTCCCTTCTTGGCACCTCTGCACATCCCGTCTCCCAGCAGGGTGCCGGCAGCTTGGACAAGCCACAGCGAGCGACCAGACTTTCTGCTCAGGGTCCCTGGTGGGACCAGGGCCCGGTACCCTTCCTGGCGAGCTGCGCAGCACAGCCTTGTGTCCTGGGAGCACTGAGCAGAGCGGCCAGCGGCAGGGCACAACACGTACAGTGCTCGCGCTGCAAGCACAGCAGACGCTGCTTCTGAAGCTTCCTCATGGTGTCTGCTGACTGTGTTCTGGCAGAGACTACCTTCCGCACAACACACCGTAAGTTGTCGTGAATTCACTTCCCCTCCCTACTGAAAGGCCACTGCAGATACTGCCCACATGCGTGCCTCTATTCTAAAGGTGCAATTCAACTGTAGGGCGAATGACGAAGCTCTGAACACGTTACCAACAACCTTTATCGTAACCACACAAGTTGCTGAAAACTGAGGCAAAGAAGGCATTGGGTTTCTCAGCTGTTAGTGTGTCCGCTGTCACCAAATCACCCCCTGCAGTCGGCAACGGGCCCACACTTCCCTTGCTCAGCCTTTACTAATTTAGCGGTAGAAGCTCACCTTGTTGCCCTTGATGTCCCTTGCAAGTCTCAACTCCAGTTCTGTCTTGGCTTACCTAACACTGACCCATGCGCCCAGCCAATGTTTCAAAATTCTCCCTATGCAGCTCATCTCCTCTTCCACCTCCTGTACACTGCTTTTGCATTGAAGCTTCACCATAATCTGCATCCTTAGCCACGCCAGCCTCCTGACACGTTCTGAGCGTTGGGATGGGTTACTCTCGCACTTGAAGGACGCTGTCCTTGAAGACCTGCCAGCTCTCCTGAGCTTCTCTGCACTACCCATGGGAAGCTGCTCCCATGGGATACGAGACAGCAGCTTCCTGAAAAACTTAAGGCTGCTCACCCCAAGTCCAGTGCCTGTACTTGGCTACCCGCCTTTTTCACTCCCCTCAGGTTCCTTTTGGATTACTTTTCACACATTTTTTTCTCATGTTCTTTCACCCAAAAAGGCAAATAGCCCAGTTACTGCTCTTGTGCTCTCTTAGCCTGAGCAGCCGTGTCACAGAAATGTCACTGAATTTCCTACTTTTCAGAGGAAAAACGTCCAGAAGGGGAACCTAAAATGTCATCTATTCCCTACCTCAAATAACTGAAAGGTGTTTTTTAATGTATTACTTATGTTCCTAGAGGAAGGCATGCTTCATTAAACGAATATGCCAGCAGCAGTAATTTTGCACAACAAAAAGGCGTCACAAGGTTCTTGCCACCATTTACAAACACCAAACTGATCTAAACTACGTACACAGTGTTTTTACAAAACTAGGACTAAACTATTCATTGCTCTGTATAATGACATTTTTTGTCTGAAGTAGTTTCAAAACTTAAAACCCACAAAATACACAGGATATAAACATCTAAAATACACTTACCTCTTTCACGTCTGGAAAATACTTTGAGCACACGATCAGGTAGGCAGCGAGGCCCCTCAGGAGGACTACTCCAGCTGTCTGTAAGTTGGTGCCACCTCTTGATTCTTTCAGCATCTCGGCTGCGTGCATACCCGGCTCTGTCCCCCACGCTGCACACAGACAGCAGTCACGTAACAGGAGCGGTACGGTTCTGATCTGTGCGTTTCTGTTGTTGCAGCAGCAGCACGAATCTGCAATGAAAGAAGATTCGGGAACGTGTTTAGACCTGGCCCCTCCACCAAACTCAGCAGGAACTTTGCAAGTGACCTGAAACACGCAAGATGAAGTCCCTGACATCCAAGGACAAGCGGAATAATGAGGAGAAGACGTGATAATTAGCCCAACCTAGGTACAACAACGGCTGCAGGAATTAGAAAAGCATAGCTGTAAATATACATTTTATAGCCTCAAAATACACAGTGAACTAAAGAAGCAAGAGATTAATTTACCATGAACCGCACAACCAAAGACTTTTACTGCGAACTGTAAAAGCTACAATAAAAGTAGCAGTGATTTTATAGCTATTATGAAGTTTGAATTCGTGCATATTGTTCCTCCAGTGCCATTGAGAGAATATCATGTAAAATTCACACAGTGACGTTTTTGTTTAGTTATGAAAATGATAATTTATACAAATGGCATACAGACAAAGAAGGACATCAAGAGACTTTAATCTGAATTTCTCTCTTTACTTATCCTGTTATTCCTGCTACCTTATGCTACAGGTTTATGTCGGATTTGTTATTAAAAAAAAAGAAAAAAAAAACCTCCCCCTCACACACCCGCCCCCGATGCCACAGGAAACACCCTCATTTTTCTTCTAATCTTTTCAGGCAACATGAGTAGATATAGAAAAAACACATATATGAGAATGTTAGAGCTGTAAAGCTTTTAAAAGGAAGTATTTCAGATATCTAATTAATTGCAGTGTTTTCCAGAGTCAGATAGTTTAGTCAGACTATTTTAAAACCATCTCTTCCCCTGTAAAATTTGTCTTTTTTCTTTTTTTTTTTTTCCTTCCACAAGCCTAGTTCAAGGAGGTTCAGGCTCTAAATTGATTTTGCACATTACATTTGTGGTAGCTGGATTTGCAGGAGCTTTGAGCCCGGTATCTCTCGGGCATCTTTACATGCCCTTATCCTGACTTTTTCCTCCTCAAAATTCTCATTAAAAGTGGAGGATTGGGTTCTGTGGGCTTGTTTGTTTGTCCCCCTCCTTACCTAGTTTGCTCTTAAAAAAGTCAGCAGGCCTGCTGGTTTCAGCTGGGGAAGACCAGTTCACAGGAAAGAAAACTGGTGACTTCATTTTACAGTGAAAAGTGTTTTTACAAGTGAAAAACATTCGGGTAAGTAGATGACACGATTAGCTAACCTGTATTTTTCCTTAGTATTTGGGCAGAAAAGCTTGCTGTGTGTTTCACAAAAAGAAATTAAAAAAACACACAAAACATACAAGTCTTTAAGGCCTAAATTAATTCTTGTTTTATGCAAAATATATAAAAAAACTAACAATAAGCAAATCTCATACAAAATCACTATGGGTTAGACACACGATGTATTTGTAAATATACTATATTGCATATATACGTATACCGTATGTGTAAATTTCATTATTTGTATTTTAACTTTTCCATGCTTTGAAGTGTGATTGCTGACTGAGGAGATTAAAGCAAAACAGTGTTTCGCTATCTAGAGAATCCTGGTGCATGGAGAACCCAGCACCACAGCTACCAAACCTCCTGCTGCGCTTCCCCGCTCGCCCCCAGAACACCCCCCCGGAACGACAGAGCGGCCCCCAGGCCAATAGGGATGGGGACCTCTGCTAGACAGCACAGCGGGAAATGCAACGGGATTAACGTACCTGCTTGTTAACGACACAATAATCATGCACTAAATTAAAAGTGTGGAGTGAAGCCTTTACACTTACCTTTGCTCAATGAAAACAAAACAAAAATAAAACAACACCAACTGACTTACTCGTCGTCGATGTTTTTAAAATCAAAGAGTTTAGAAATGTCTTCTAGCAAGAGATTGCACCCAGTATTTTTGGCACCCCAGACAGTGCAGGCCCCAAAGGGATGAATGTCACTACCAACCAACCCCTTCATCACCACCCGCACGGCCTCGATTCACCACGTGTTTCTAAACGAGGACGGTAAAGAGGCAAGGGAACGCAGCCGAGTGGCAGGGAATCGGCCTCAGAAGATGCGAATCTTACACCGAGCTCTGCCACTTCCTTCCTAGCAATTTAACTCTTCCTCGGCACCCTGGGAATGACACCGCGATCCCCTTTTGTTCAACATTCTGAGACCTCCAGAGAAAAGGGGCACGCGCAGACGCAGCGAGCGCGTCGTACCAGCAAGCGGTGCTTCGCGCCCGGGCAGCCCTCGTCCCCAGGCGGCACTTCCAGGCGTTGTTCTCTCCCTCCTGCGGCTTTCTTTGTGGCATGCTTTTTAAAAGGAAAATACATTTCCTTTCCAACGGAGACACATTTCTTACGAAGGAAACCACAATGTCAAACTTTTCCTGAAAAGACAGGAACATACCTAGGCGTGCTCAGCGCCAGCGGTGCCACGATGCTCCTGAAAGCAGCCGCAGCGCTGCTCGGAAGGATGTCCAGCCACTGCCGCGGCAGCGGAAAGGGGCACTGCGCCTTGAAGGAAACAGACCTGCTGCAGAGGGGGCAAGTTGAAGGAACATCTGTAAAGGAATAGATTCACTTCCTGAAATTCTTCCAGAGCTGCTCTGAAAAGCAGGAAGTACGGGCAAGGGAGAGGAAGAAAATTACAGATGAGAGAAGAAAGCTCTGCTCCCCAGAAGCCGGCTGGGATGAAGAATGCTGCTGCACGTGACGCTGCAGGTGTCATTAACGAAGTCTCTGTGTCCCAGGATGCACACAACGGGCCAGCAGGGCTATTTCTGTCACCTGCCGTCCCTCAGCCCGTGTTCAGGCGAGAAGGAAGGCAGCACCCCCCCAGCACGCCCGCCCTCCTCCTGGACCCACAAAGCACGGCGCCAGGCTCTGCCCCAGCCGCTCCTCCGCCACGCGCCTGCACGGAGCCCAGGCCCCGGCCCACACCTGGGCTGCAGGTCGAAGCCCTCGCACCGGTCTGTGTCCGGAACGAAGCAGTAACCAGCGCTGTCCATTGAGCAGAGACAGGCTAATAGCAAGGAAAACAATTAGTAACTATCATGCAAATTCTGAATTGCCTTTTTCTTTTCAGCCTCTTTTTTTTGGCATCCATGAAAATTGCTTTTGTTCACAGTAATATTTGGAAAAGAGGTTTTATTTATGCAAATAGATGCATTTCTAAAAAAACAAATTTGCATGTAAATGAGCATATTTGTGCATCAATTAGTGAATTTGAGTTCTTCTTTGCTGCAAACACACATCCATTTAGATAGTCATAAATGACTAGTGAGAGGGAAAGAGGAAACATAAATGAGTCAATTTTCCTGAGCACTTGACAGATACGCAGAATGCCTATTGTACGGGAGACAGGGAAGCTATACAAACGCACAAAGACAGCAGTACAAAGCCGCGTAGTCAACAGAGCTGTAATTCTTGGTCAACCTTTTAAGTCTCCCGAGACAAAAAAGAATAAATGGTACTCCAAAAAAACAAAGTTTATTCTGTCTGCGTTCTGCAGGCACACTAATAACACGTCACTGGAAAGGGCATCAGAGACACAACTAGACAGACCTTTAAAAACTGACAACGGATGGAGGAAAGATTGCTGGTGAGACCAATCCCAACTGACAGGATCCCTATCCTACTGACTAAAAGACAGCCCAATAAATCCAGGTGTAACGACAAGGTTAAGAAGCAATTCCATGAATTTCATTTTTAACTTCCTTCTGGAGGGAGGCAGCACGCTCCCCACGCTGGACAAAGGTGTACCGATGGCTGCGATCCATCTCTGAGGGCAGACAAGGTTCCGGCTCCTGGAGCTTGCTGCTCCTGCTTCCAGAGGCCAAGAGCAAGCCGTGGGTTGCACGGGGAAGCCTCACGCTGCCCCCGGCACCTGCAGCAGCAGGCAGCTCGCCTGGCTATGGGGACCCCCAGCTGCCCTTCCTGCCGACACACGCCCCAGCCAGGTGCAGGCTAACTAATACAGCGTAAATGCCTGCACCTACCAAAGGGGAGATTTTAGATGCAACACACAATTCCCTGTATGGGTGCTATCGCTCAGAAGCAACTTCTAAGAGAAGCAGCACAAAAAAGGCACAAAAAATGGAAATGCAGCTTTAGGGAACTGTGAGCAATGAGCATTCCCTTAGTAACTCGGACGCTGTGATTACATGCACGGCCCCAGCCTGATCTCAGAACTGAAGGAGCTCTGGTAGTCCAGGCCAGGAACACCAGGATGGATCTCCTACCCTAGACACTCCAGCCCTCTCTTCCCCCAGAGGCACCGATCTCTTCCCCAGATTCTCCCACCCACTGATCCATGTTAGGATGAAGTGGCTCGCTGTACTTCTCCATCGCAATGAAGGCCCACTGTGCCCCATGTGCTCTCAAGTGTTAAGGATCGTCTCAGGAAATTCGAGAAAATGTGTACCATTGAATAATGGGAATTCAGACTGATTCCTGTTCCTCAAAATTCATTCAAAAAAGTGAATTTTGAATGCAAATAATGACTATTTCTCCTTTGCTTGAGTGGAACTTGCAGAAATAATGTTAAGGCACATTTCTGCAGAATTTCACAGAGCATTCGCCACTCTGGTAAGAGCCCAAGCACACAACAGCCTTCAGTACGTTCTGTTTCCGCCAATTATCTACCGTTTTGAAATGAATGCTCACACGAGATATAAACCATGAGGAAAACTATACTGGACTGAATTCTGCCCTTTTCCTCAACTGTTGCATGAAGATGACAACAGGAAAAACAGATCTAACCCAGAAATACCAGCATGTGCAGTAGTGGACACTAAACGCGCCCATTAGGCAGATCTTGAAGATTTGAAACTTTGGGCATGTCCTTTTAAAATTCTGCTCTGGAGCTTATTTTGTTACATAATTGTGTCCTTTCAATGTCTTGCTTACCAACAAAGAAGTAAGAGTAAACACCTTCAACAGCCCATTCAGCTCAAGTCGCTCAGCCGCAGGGAACATCCCATGGTTATCACAGCAGGGGAATCCGCTGGAAAACAGCGCCGCAAGGACTTGTGAGGGCAAGCACTTCACACGGAGCCAAGCTTCCCATGAGAGCTGTACAATTATCCACATGGATGGACTGTTAGAAGCAGCGTGCTCACAGAACTCTGCGGAGCAGGGAAAGAACATCCGAGATGCTCGTCTCCCGCTCCGCACAGAGTAATCACAGCTTCAGCGACTGTGGCGGCTCCAGCACTCGGCGGGGCCGCTCCCGAAGCGGAGCACTGCTCTGCGGAATACAGGCGGAATCTGAATTTCAGTCAAATCATCATTTACACTTAAATCATTTACACAAAATCCTGCTGTCCGTGAACAAGCTGGCAGTCACTTCCATAAATCAAGGGTAAATGGGTGTCAGGATACCACCACAAAGAGTGACGCTCCCAACTTCTTCTCCAAAGTCCTGTCCTGCTATCCGTTAAAATCACTGAACAGATTTCCCTGGCTTAAGTAGGAAAGGTAAGTAAGGAAGCATGCAATCACTGCTGCTATAATACAGTGCTTTCTTATGTTCAGACAGAAGGGGAGATGGTGGCAAATCTTTCTGCTCACCTTCCAGGACGTTCTCTTCAGAAAATGAAAACCTTTGCAGGCACTACAATACAGGGAACCCCAGGTTTTGCTGTGGTATGTTCATAGATTCACTACGTATGGCAACAATTATCTTGCCTATTGTCTTCCGCTAATTTAAGCGTATGTTCCCCAAAGCCTTCAATGAAATGGAAGGTTCACAACACCATCTGTTATTTATTAATTCTTATTCCGTCTGTTCTTTCTGGCTACCTCTGCCTAGAACAAGACATCTCTTGCAGACTGGGGCTGGGAAGAAAAGGGAGGGAAGAAACTGCTCATAGATTCAGCTGGCGAGACCGTGGCCAGCCCAGGCCTAAACAGAAAAGCTTCCTGCCGTGCTCCACACAACCTGTCCTCAATAATCCTGAGATTGTGGCAGTTGCATAAAAAAGCGGCAGTTTTTCTTCAGAGCAATTTTCCCTAGAAAAGGGTAGCTAAATCATGCTTTTGACAAAACCTGTGAAAAACGTTCATATGTAATTGTAGTACATCCTGATTTTCCACCTCTCTTCCGTGCACACACTACATCTGCATGTTGATAATCCTGCAGATCTCTAATGTTTCACTGATAACAGTACTCCCGCCAAGCAGAACTGTGAACTTAAGACAGAGCAAGATAGCTGGTTCTGGACTGCAACTTATTTTTGTCACGTTTCGTTTCAAGACCAGTAATAAGTGTGAACTGATGCAATGGAGACCACAGATAGGATTCAGAAGTATGTGCTTTATAACTTACAGACACACACTGCCACTTCGCCATGAGGAGTCTCTGAAACCACAGAAGCAAAAGCAAGACTGCCTCCTGAGAAAGCCCATCAAGAGAGGCACGGGCAAACCGGAGCGCACACGGCCACGTTAGAGAAAGCAGCTTGCCACGAGTATTGCTAGGTTACTGCTACTAAATCACATGCAAACAGAAACACTGCCTTCATGCATCCCCTTCCACGGGTTATTTCCCTGAAGCAAGATTTCGTACAGGTGCACTAGATGCATAAAGCACTAATGCAGTCATTGGTAACAGTAAGGGAGTTGCACTATGGTAAACTGCATGGCTTGTAACAGGTAGAAATCATAACTGTTGGTGCGCAGCAGCTACCCTGCTAACACTGAATAATGCACCAAATCCACAAATCTAAACTTCTTTTTTGGCCTGTTACATAAAGTTCATCAGTATGCAGGACTAAAGAAAACCTGACAACATAGAATCCTAGAATGGCCTGGGTTGAAAAGGACCTTAAAGATCATCTATTTTCAACCCCCCTGCTCTGGGCAGGGTTGCCAACCACTAGCGCAGGCTGCCCAGCGCCAACATATCCTTTAAAAGTCAAACCTGGGAAGATCTCTATTCCATTACATTAGCCCATCACTTAATTCAGCGTTATTCAAATCCAGATTCCTTCTTCCATCTGAGTGATTTCAGCAGACGTTTGTCTTCCTCAGTGACCTGAAATTGCTCAAGCAGACTCAGTCACCGAAAGCCAGCTATAATTCTCTTCACGAAGGGTTTTCACCAGTGAAGCAAGCATATGCACTGCCTCCAATTACGGATAAAGTATGCACATTTGTACGTACATTGCTCAGCCAGTCTCAGTAATCGCTTCTGTAAGCGGAGTCGGGCGATGCAGGTGACGAGTGCGGCCACAAGCCGGCCCACACCAGGCGCTGCCCCTGCCCGAGGCCGGTGGGAGCCGCGTGCTGGGGCACAGCGAGAGCCGTGGAACTGGTGGTGGCCGACCGCTGCTGCCACTGCTAGGGAGGGGATTTTAGGGTGACCAGCTGCAGAAGGAAGGGTGGAAATATACTTCATCAGTTTCCTGCCTACGGAGGGACATCAGATTAGTAATTAGACATGTGGAAGCATTTATTTACTGAAATAAAGTGTCCTTAATTTTACATGGCTTGATCTATGTTTTAGCAAATATTCAGGTACTACCTTATTATTTCATCCACTGTCTGGGGAGATTTTCCCAGGAAAAAAAAAAAAACAAGAACACATTTCTTTAGACAGTAATATAAAACACACAGTGAGTATTTCAAAAAAATTAAGAAACTGTTCAGGCAATAATATTCTCATCTGATCTTAATAGTGATGTTTATGCAGCATATATAATTAAAAGCATTTTCAGTATCAGCTTAATTAATCTCAGAAGTTCAGTATTCAAAGAGCAGAGGAAATAAGCTTTTGCTACTCATTATATATCATGCAATTATATAATGAAGACATCCAGTCATAATTATGTGTCATATTAATAAGCCTGTGTCAGAAAAGTTCCATATATCTACAAGAAATAAAAAGCATGCCTTAAACACTTTGCCTCTAGGCCTAAGGGGATGATTTTAGAGACGCAAAACAATGCTGAAACCTAAGGAGAAAGACAGGGGAGGGAGGAAGAGGATCTTGCCTCGGGGAGAAAGTTAGGAACACGTTCCCAGGTGGTCACAGAGCAGCACAGGCAGAGGACAGTGACAGACCGAGCTGTGGGGCTGCTCGCAGCTGCTGGATTTGTCTTCTCAGCGGGTAGCAGAACAAATAGCATTGCATTGGGGTTCCCCATCAGACAGGTTTCTGGGCCAAAAAAGGCTCAACTCTTCTTCCTTATTCTCCCAAGAGAGAGACAATTTAAATAGAAATAGTACCTAAATGTCTCCTCTCAGGGATTTAGCAGCTTATCTGCATTCTAACTTACCCTTAAAGCTCGGTCTGCCCAGGAGAGGGGGAACCGAGCCAAGGGAACGCCGCCCCACGGCGCCCCAGTGCCCACCCAGCGGCCGCGCAGGCACAGACCTCGCCTCTCCGAAGGACGCCGTCTTGCTGCAGGACCTGCGGAGCACGTCATCTTCACTGCTTTTCTCAGGATCCTAAACACCACCAGTTCCTTGGATGCCTGCTGCTCATTACAGACAGAAAGCCTTTTTCCTTACAGAGGACTGACAGAGCTGATGAAAGTGGCCCCTCTCCCCAAACCTGCTCTGCCCTGTGCCACTCGGGCCACTTGCCATTTTGGCCCGTCAGCCAGAGTCGAAGAATAAAGTGTTTAGAGAAAGCTGCCTACCCAGAGGGGAGCGTGGCAAGGCGACGTGTTACTTTGTTCAAGGAGCTACTTTTGTTAGCACTTTTAGATCAGACAATGTGACTTTACGGTGTTTAACAGGAAATTATGTCCCTTCAAAAGAAGAGGCACGCGAGCAATGCATCCCTGCCAAAAACCAGAGGCCTCTTCCAGAGCCGTGGGTGCCCCCGTGAGTGGAGTTACGGCCCTGGCACCCTGCTGGCCTGCTCTGGCTTCCAGGACTCTTGTACTACTTGTTCTCACCTGAGCCCAGCCCTCAGAAGGAGGAAGAGAGAAGACAGCTATCTAATATTCTGTACTTCCGCTATCTTCTGCAGGCTGGACGCAGCCACCCCTGCCTATAGTGACATCTTCTGCTGGCTGTGCCTCTTCCAGCCACAGCAGCAGCTTTCCTGGTGAGGACTTTCTGTGGGGCACACCCTGAACCCCTGGGTCTGCTCCTCCAGCAGCCAGCTTCGTACAACACCAAGCTTCCCCGTGTGCGGAGCTGGACTCGGCCCACAGCAGGGGAAGCAGAGGGGATGTGAACAAAGCCAAAGAATGCGGGACGCTGCGGAGATGTCAGCAGGCTCTCCGCCTGGAGAACACCGGACGCGGGGGGAACGGGGAGCCCCGCAGCCTCATCTGCCGAGCTGCCCATGCAGGGTGGGACACGGCCGGAGCTGCCCTCCTGCCTCCCGCCTCTGCTGCGCTGCGACAACCGCACGGCACGGGCCATCCAGGATTTCACGTCTCCAACTATTTTCATGGAACACGAAGATCAGTGTTCCACATACAAAAAAACAAAAAATTAAATCCATACACTTCCTATATACGGTAAGTCAGTAATAACACTCACATCTCATATGCTAAGCAAATGTATTTGGTTGGAAAACAATTATTTCTCATACTCTGATGAAAGCAAGCACTGAGGTAATACAGAAGGCAGGCAAATTTTTACTTATCAAAAAATAACATCATTCTAAAATTACTTATGTAAATAGATTCAGTTGTGCTCAATTAACACAGCCAAACAGGATTCATTCAAAACAATACATTTAATTTGTCAACTCAAATAATGATAGATTAGATCTGCAACAATTCAAAGGAACTCCATCTCAGCTTAGACATGATTGCATATGTGCAACTCTCAGTAAAGCCCAGTGATTTGCATAAGCTAGTTACAAGGCCACAGAAGTCCCATCCAAAGTGTCAACAGCAGGAGTTATAAAAGCCCCTCCCAACCATAAATAAGCTATTATTTCTTTAAATAAATAATTCGGTTCATCTTCGATGTCAGTATAGGTTCATCTGACACGAACAATACTCGCAGAAAGGTTCCAACCCAGCTCCCCGCCCTTCACGATAAGCTCCGTAAAGCCAAAGAGGGGAGGCTCGGGAGGGACAGCCAGGCACAGCACGGCACCGCTCGGAGGGGCTCAGAGGCACGCCGTGCGTCCCGTCCGCTGCCAGCACCGGCGCGCCAGGAGCTCCCAGCCAGGTGGCAGCACGGGTGCTCCGGGGCGTAACCAGCTCCTCTGCGCATCCACCATCGCCTCCCAAGAGAGAGGCTGGCCAATGCACCCAAACAACCAAGGAGCCACCATCTTCCTCGCAGCCAACACGTTTGCCAGCACGCTTTATGGAGAAAGCGCGTGACGGCATCTCAGATGCAGTAAAAGCTAAATACAAAAAGCATGAAAATAAAAACATGCAAACAATAAATAAATTAAACTACACCATCAGTGCTAATGGAAGAGCTCAGAGATTAGACTGTATTAAAGCAGAAAACATTTACACCAAGAATGGTTAAGAAGTATGGACACCAAGAAAAGCATTCATGACTGCTCGCTGGGTAAGTTACCTGGCCACTTGTAATGTACAACCACTCCAGCACAGAAATCCCTAAACATGGAGGTATCCCATCCTTGGAAAGTGACCATGTGAACAAGAACACCTGCTGTCCTCACTCGCAGGTAGAACACCAGTTACCTCTAACGCCCTGTGCACCTTCTTCGCAGAGGAAGAATCCGGCTCATTTCGAGATTACAGCAGTTTTAACACACCTCCATGAAAGTCACCTACACCTGAAGCTTAGATTACTCTGATTTCTGATGCCTTCTAAGCATGTGATACTGACATACACTATATGGAGATATATATATATATATATGGTATATCTGATGTGTGTATATATACATAGTGTATATACATACATATATATATACACACACATACACACACACACACACACACACATATATATATACACACAAACATAGCATGTAACCATAGCTAGCCTTATGCAATATTTAGACTGCCCCTCAACCAAGTGCTGCGTGAACAACAAGCAGTCTCACCTCTTCTACTGGAAAGGAAAGAAAAACCTCACATTTCAATGTACAGATNAAACCCCCCATTTTAATTTTAAGATTTTTTTTTTTTTTTTTTTTTTTTTACAGCAACAGTCCACACTCATGACATAATTAGGAATGGCTGAAATTCATGAATTAATCATCAAATGAATAAGCAGAATTTAAAGCAGTAAGAATAACACATCAAAATATAACATTAACTATTTTTGACAACTATACTGCTTAATTATTTATTCTAACCGCTACAGCATACTGATCTACTGCAGCATATTTAGCGAACAAAAAGCCTTAAAAGACTAAAACATGCTACCATTTTTTATATCTTAATTGCACGTTGGAAAATGAGAAAGGGCCGGTAACCACTTTATTAGGCCAGGCACATAAAGCGTAGTAAGCAGAGAACCAAGACACTACGGTGTGTTGCTGCTGCCTCGCACGCCGGCCGCTACCAAGACAGGGGTCCTGTCCCTGCCCGCGCAGCGTCACACCCGGGTACCACCACCCGCTGCTCACCATGCCGTGAGCAGGCGGCACCTGCCAGGAGCTGAGCGCGGCCCTGCCGCCGCTCCCATCCCGCCTGCCTGCGTCGGAACTGAAGGGCAGCCCGTTCATTCGCAGGATGGATAACTAAAATTGTCCAATTCTAGGTTTACATACTTGAGCCACGTGCTGTCCAAGGCACCTCAGGAATTCTGATGCACATCTTCCAAGCCCACCTCTGGGCTTCAACAGCAGGCGTGCAGGCAGGACGCTGCGCGAGCTAACTCCTAGGGGAGCGGCGTGGTGTGGCTGCAAAGTCAGAGATGCCATCGTAAAAGCAAGCAAAGTGCCCTGAGGAATAGCATGGAAAGCGAGACAGGGAATACTACGATGCCAGGAGATAAATCAACAGCTCAGCAGCTGAAATACTAGGTGGAATGACTGCTTCGGTTAAATCGCAGTTCACAATACAGCGTATAGTTAAGGCCACAGGAAAGACTGCTGATAAAAAAGCCATTGGTAGCTTTTGAAGCAGGGAAGCAAGCAGGTACCAGACAACATCAGAAGGTCACAAAGATGATGCATGCAAAGTTCCCCACACGAGGTACGAGCAGCCTGTAGTATTTTTCACTTTATGATGCCACTGAGCTGACGAATTTTTAAAAAGCAAGGTGGGTTACATAGTTAAACAAACTAACCAAACTTACAATGGCCTGTACAAGCAGAAAGTTTGGAACAGAGTCACCATCGTATTTCCGAGCAACCCAGCTCTAACTTTCAGATACACGACTTCTGCATCAACCGGGTTATCTGTTATCAGCCAACTTGGTTTTTCTTCTCTTGGCTACTTTAAGCTTCAAAGCAGCCCACATCCTGGTGAAAACGGACCAACAGATGCACCTGAATGGCAGCTCCCTTATCCTCGAGCATTATTATCCCCAACACCCGATCCCTTTTTGCTCACTGTTATGCAGTTACAGCCCACCTTTATAACTGAAGTATCAATCAGAAAAAAAGCCGAACATGCCACTTCATAAAAAGTTGTATTAACTGCTGGCAGTAGAACAAGCAGAATTCATCCTTCCTTGAAAATGCACAGTGCGATAGTGACTTTTGCTAAAAAGAAGCCATTAAGAAAGTCAGAATCGTGAGATTTTATGAATTCATGCAGAGAGAAAATCTCTTTGGTCTGCATCCATTACACCCCTTCGCAGTGCCTCACGCAGCGCCTCGCCATTCAGACCCTGGTACGGGAAAGGACTGAAACGGGAGGCAAAGAGAAAAAGGTCATTAACATTTAGCTGCCTGTAGCTAAACAGCCTCTTCGAAGTACCCCTAAATTTCATCCAGTACTAACTGTTGCCATGATCACAGCATGCAGAAGGTACATTAGATAAATAAAATTAATTAACCTTGTCCTTGGGATTCCTAACTCTCTATGCATAGCATGTGGCAAACCAGTTACTCACAAGCTCTCTCTAAACCATTTAATGCCCTTTCAGGGCACTTAGCTAGGCTAAAGCTGAAGGTTCCTTTTGCCCAAGATAGCTATACCACCTCAACATAAAAAAAAAAGCTGCAAAAAATATTTTATTTTTTACTGCAAAGAAAGCCCAGAAACCATCAGTGTCCCCAGGCAGTCTCCAGGGTGATAAATGTGCTATTTCGGTATTGTACGGCATGTACTGTACGAACGACAAGCTCGGTACTCCCACACGGTTCTGTCTAATACGCCGATGCCTGTGGGATTCTTCCCGTCACCAGGAGCTCTCTCCTTTCTTACCATGGAATTCTGGGAGCCATCTAACCGTTACTAGTCAAACACAGCCTCTGCTCTTGCTCTCTCTATATACGAACATTCCTGTACTTATCCAGGAAAACAAACGCTTATCCGCACAGACTGCCTGGAAGCTGTAAAACCCCAGCTGTGTGGCAGGGAATTCCCATTCCCCCAGTGTGAGTCGACAGAAGGCTCCCCGACGCCTCGCAGGAGACCTGTCGGGGCACTGCTGTCGGGCACTCCTACGCCTCAGCCGGCCCGTCCTGGCCGGGCACCAGGGATGGCCGGGGACAAGAAGGAAACCAGCACCTGTGGGCCAGCTGCGGCTACCACCCCGCGGAGTGGAGCACGCCGTGCAGCCTGGGCCCCGCGGCACGGCTGGGCGCTCCCGGCCCTGCTGGCTCCCACATCCTCACCCTCCTTAGCCCTGCATCACCACCACAGTTCCAGGGCTGGTCACGTGTTTGATCCCACAGGACAGCCGTGCCGATGATTTCATTTGGGTTTGCAGGAGCTGATAGGGAACTTCTCAAAGTACCGCATTTTCCACAGCAAGGACGTGGCCGTGCAGCTGGAGGGGCCTCTGGCCGCCCGGCAGCCTCCTGTTGCTCTGCCGCAAGGTCTGCCCGAGCCTGCAGAGACCTCGCTACAGCTCAGACGGGAAATGCCCCACCTTACACACGGCACTTCATGTGACCCGGGTTCCACTTGATAGTACGTCTAGCCCAGTCCCAGTCTTGATGTCTGTAGTGTCTCCACTGGGGCACTCTGCTGGGTGAGGTATTTTGATCGGACGTGCTGCCCTGTCCTTAGCTGTTCTTTATAGCAAGTAGGAAGGAGATGAAAGCACAGCCCAGCACACAGCACATACATGTGCCATCAGAATTGTGATTAGCTGCTGGGCACACTGCTACTTGGCTTTAACATACATTACAATACTCATTCCTCCTTTACATGTGCACTATTTCTTGAGTCAAAACAGAAATAGATTATGCTTCCAAGACTTCCTTGCTGTCACTAAATCCACTTGTACATCTTGGAGTGGGAGCAGAATGGGGGAGGAACGCGATGCGGTGCCATCTGAGGAGAGAGCTCCACTGATGTGCTAAGGGAGAAGACAGGAAAGAGGCCAAGCAACAAAAAACTCCCGTAAATGCCAAAACCAGCCTGCACCAAACACCTTTTTTGCTGAGGAATTTGCTATACTTTCTAAAATTTTATGCTGTCCAAGTCTGCATCCATCCAAGCCCTGAGAGCGGACGCCAAGCCCGCAGCACCGGGGAGGCCAGCAGCCCGGCCTCACGGCCCGGCCTCTGGCAGCACCCGGTGCCGCTCCCAGCCGCACGGAGCAGCTCCCCCTGCTCCCACCTCTCCGCTACCACAAACGAGACATTTCAGCCGGGAATTCAGGTGCGATAACTAAATCTTATGTCTAAAAACAAATACTGTTCTTCCTTTAAAAAAACATAATTAAAATACAATGTACCGCTCTTGCTCAGGTTAGGAAAATTCTCGTAGAGTGAGTTTTCATAATGTAAGATGCCCTTTACATCAGAAATGACCAGAAAAGGGTTTTTTTATCCCATGTCCATCATCGTTGCTTGTTAAGGTACCCGACAACAGCAAACAGCTCTAATTATCAAAGCAGAGATGCATTCCACACCCAAGTACCAGTCTGCGCGTTTCCCTACTGTCTCACCCCCAAACATGCCCAACCAGCGCCAGCTCTGCCTCCTGCAGCTGCTGCTGCGCCCACCCTGCTGCCAGCACTGCAGCGATGCCCGGCGAAGCAGCACTCACCAGTCACAGCACAGCACGGGAAGCAAAAAACAACAAAAGTTTCAGTGAGCCCTGGTTTAGCAAACTATTTTTTGGTTCGGCACTGAGTGCTCAGAGCCAAAAGGGCACATTTTTTAGTTTACCTCAGTAAATTTCCTTCAAAAAAAAAAAAAAAAAATACCCCCAGTGCTTTCCTTTGTCTTCATGCAAAATCCAAGAGACTGAGATTGCTGAAGAGGTAACAAAAGCTAAAATGGAAAAAGAAAAATAGAAAAATATGCTGCAGCTGTTACACAAAGACTACCTAAACACAGAAAGCTATGCTCTTCTCTTATTTCTCACCAGAAATATCTTCCATGCAATTGAAGAAAATCTGGTATTAACTTAACAGTTGGTACATGCATGAAGGAAGCTTGATGGTTTGTGGGTTCCCAACCAGATCACTCCTTCCACAAATAAGAAAATTCAGTATCAAATCTAGTGCCGTTGTCTTGAAATACAGTTTATTTACATTTGGCAGACACTATGGAATTCACACTATGCAGCAGTTGCTTTATCTGGAATACATCAGATGAAGGAACCCTACCAGGGATGAGGTTTAAAATGAAACTGCTTCCTCTCTTGTTAAAGCCTATCGCCTGCCTCTCGCCCACCACAGCCTCTCTTCCCCTTCCTCCTCACGGTGCCAGAATTCGGGGGGAGATGAAACGGACGGGGCAGGCTGTGGGCAGAAAACTGTAAGGCTTCTAGATCCGGATGGGCCTATTTCACACAGAGCAGAAACAGAAACAGCCACTTAAATGCTATTTCCCACCTCCAATCCAGGTATGGAGAACACGTGGCGATGGGCGGAGAAGCTTCTCTTCCGCCGATGCATGCGACGAGGCTGTCAGTGCAGCCTGCTGGGGAAGGCGCGCTGCGCCCGACTCACAGGGGCTATGAGCTATCGCAGGCCTTGCTCCTAACCCTGGAGGACAAGGACGCAGTAACACAAGCTCTGCCCGAAAAATCAGGTGAATATTTACAGCTCAAGGAAACTCAGGATCTACAAATGACTATCACTAGAAAACATATACCCCTCTGGAAATCACTAAGGGTTGTTTTTGCCAGCCGACCACTGCTCTATGGTTGGTTCATTCCCTACTCGAAAGGGCACCCAGAGCTGTTCTCCTGAAATCCCACCTGCTGGATCTTTGCAGAATTCCAGGGATGGGGTGGGAGGGAAGCTGGCTTTAAAGCAGAGGGTGCCTGTCCTCAGACACCCTGCTTTTGAGAGCTAGAAGCTCAGTAACAAACTGCAAGCAAACAGCTTCTCATTCTTGACCCAGTCACGTCCAAATGGATCCAGCAACTCCACCAGGTTCCTTCCAAGGATCAAGAATTAGATGACAGATACTGACATTATATTTATACCACATATGGGGCATATGTTAGCACAGAAAGGGAAATAAATTTCTGCACATTTTCTTGCGATCCAAAGAGTCAAGGAGAGGCAGGACTGCCCAAATGTCCCTCACGGGAAGCAGCTTCAGGGAACTGCAGCGTTCACATTTTCATTCCTTGGCTAAAATCTATCCTTTACTAAAAGTCCTATTGGAAATCTCAGGAGAATAAAGAACAATACTGAGAAGAGCTCCCACATTTAGCCTGTAATCAGTTGCTTATTTTCTTAAATGTGTAAGTTAGAGGTGTTGCCAGCACAAGTATGTCGATACTTATGATCTAAGAATTAAAAATAGCAATATAGAAGAGGAATGCTTTCTCTCCCCTTTTCTTTCTGCTTAATTCCTCTTTTCTAAATGTACTTTACACATTGTTAGTTAGGTATAATATGTGTGGGATGTATTATTGAGGTTGCCATGGTTTTTCATTTTTAATAAGCTTTGAGAGTTTATAATCTAACCAAATACATCCATAATTACTACATCTCTTATTTGTCCCTTCCCCCCTCCCTCCAAAGCCCTTCAAAAATTACCAGTGGCAAAAGTAAGACCAGTGGTTTGAAAGACAGTAAAACATCAAAGGAAAAGCTCACCCTCAAAGAGCTGGCAAACAACAGCTTAGGAAAGTAACAGGAGAAAGTTACCACCACCAGACTCGGGGATATATTGCGTGTCCTTGCGCCTGTTCTTGCCATCTGGGGTCAGCATGACCTTCTGTACCGTTGGTGCAAAATTCCCCGGAACATACAGAAAAGCAAGAAGCGTTTCTCACCAGAGCTGACGGTGAACCACCAGGCACCAGCTACCCTGGCTGCGGAGCTCCTCGCGGCGCCTGCTCCGTGCTGTCTGAGGCACCCCAGAGCTCGGGCAGCCTGCGGCAGCTCCCTCCTCGATAGCCGCGGTTGCCGAGCTTCCAGCCGTGAGCTGCCAAAGCAGCGGAGCAATCGCCCGATGTTAAAAGCAAGAACCTGAATGGGACAACTCGTACGCTCCAAGGCAGGCCCTTTTTTGACTTATTTGCTGAATCAAAGTAAACAAAACTGAAGAGGCAGAAGCACTATTAATTTAAGAAACAGAAAAAATGTATTTCCTCTTCTAAGTTGTTCTGCTTTTTATAATACTAGACCAAAGAAATCAACGTAAATAAGATTTTAATAAAACAGCTTGTCAAATCTCTACCTAAAGAGAAAAGAGCTGAATGATTAAAAAACCATAAGGACACATTTCACATCACAGCTCCCTGTTTGCCGAAGCCATTTACTACCCCCTAAGTTTTGACTGCCTCCTGATGCTGGTGAGATAGGCCAAGGTGCAGAAGCAATCCAGGCCCTGCATTTGCAAACCGCTCCCTGTGGCAAGCCCATGCCCCCCACGGGACTCCTCCTCCTCGGTCCCCGCGCGCAAACAGAAGTGCTCGTTGCTTACTGTGCTGTCACTCTTACCTTGCGAGGCAGCGAGGGAAATGAATCCCTTCCTTCATTTGCAGGCAGACCAAACACGGCCACCGCATTTTTACAAACGAGAAGGTCCTTCCAGCCTTCATGTCCTAGCAGACTGGAACCACAGCACTTACACGACTTCTCGTTAGCCACACAGCTGCGCCGGCAGCTCTGAAAAGCATCGGTCACTGCAAGGACAAAGGTGAAACACCTGGGGGCTCCCTGTAATAATTTCAACACATGCTGCCCTACAACTCTGCAAGGCACTTCTGTGCTTAGCCATCCCGCTTTACAGATAGCTAGACACAAGGACCAGTAAAGAGCAGACAACGTGAGTGACCCGCTGAACGTTTCACAGAAAGTCTGTGCCACATTTGGACACCAGAGGAACTCCCAGATTTGTGAGGCTTAATTCTCACTGGCGGTACCCCTCTTTCTATAGAGAGCTTGAAACACTTCTCCACTATTTCTGAAGCCAAGGATTCTCAAACGCTCCCACCATGGCAGCAGGACGGCCTTTAAGAAAACCAGCCAGTATTGGAAGATTTTTTTTTTTTTTTCTTTTCACACTCATAGCTGGCAACATCAACATCATAGCCGTTTTGTTTGAACTCTGGATTAAACCTAGCTCATTTATTTCTCATTTCTATTCAAATCAATTATTGGTTTTAAAGTCAATCCACTGAAGCTGAGATCTGGGATTATGCTGAACCAAAACTGCATGGTTTGCAGGTGTATTAGCAATAACAGGAACGCGCCGTTTCAAACCATTGTTCCACTGCTTCTCAATAAGCTATCTATGGCAATCCCGTTATGCTACTTGGAGTACCTGCTCCTTCAGTTTACAATGCAATTTTCACAGGCAAAGTATTTCAAAGTTGAATGACTGAAATTCTAGATATTTAAATTGCTTTTAAACATGATTATATCTCTAGATTAAAAACTGTGGGATACTAGTGTTGACCAAAAGAAAAACGCAGACTCTTGGAAACACACGAAAGCAGTATAAAATCGCTTCAGGAAAATCAACAGGCATAACCTTGTCTTTAAATCACTTCACAGAAGAAAACAATTCTTAGTTTGCTCTGCTTATTAAAACAATATGCAAGTCAGCAAACATTTTCACAGAATTAGGAATGCTACAGTACATATATATGAACCCCAAGCTGGATTTTCCCCAATACTACACACCCACTTTTGAGAAAGCATACTGAACTGCAGTGCTGTGAACTGAATGTGAAGGAAACTGCTAATGGAGCTGTAAAGAACATCTGTCACAGCTGCTTAATGCAAGATACATAGATAAAATACACTTTTCCAAGCATTGTCCAAACCCACTGAAGCCAGCAGAAAGATACATCAATGGGTTTGGTTTTGGAACCTGAACCTCGTTTTTCTGCTGATTTAAACAAGAACAGAATCCTTCGTGACTGACACAATGGATGCATTCACAACACGGGGCTTTGCGCTATGCAGTTACGGTGTCCATTCCCTGTCACTAAAACCACACCGAGCTCTCGCTCACCGCCACTTTTAGAGCACTGCGCAGGTACCTGGTACCACGCTGAAGTGCCTCCCAGCAGCAGCGGCCACTCGCACTGTGAGCGGCTGGAGCACGACCAGCAGCCTGTCAGCCAAGCTCCCAACCGAGCTGGTCAGCATAACCCACGCGCCAGCCCTCGTGCAAGCACACGCACCTGTGTCCTGAACCCTCACGGGAACGTTTTTAAAATACATGTATTAAGCAGCTTCGTCACCATTCATTGCTTCCGTCTGCGAGTACAAGCGAACAGCTTCGATGCATTGCGAGTTTCATGCATGGGATCAGAAACAGGTTATTCTACGTGAAGTAGGGGATCAGCATCATCCCTCAGCAGGACAGCACCCGCCACACCAGCCTTGATGCCATCTTCGCCTGTACAAGAAGAGGTAACTGCCCTGCAACCTGCCAAGTGCTCAGCTTGCAAGGCAGAATCACCCCGCGTGCACCGAGGTGTCCCAGCTGAGATTAACTGGTCTGTTACTCGTCTGCCAGAGGGATTCAAAATACAAAGTTAAAACTGAGAAAACTACTCCAGAAGTAGGCAGGCGCCCTATTTACTAATTCACACAGTGACGATAGTCTCAAGGTGCATCACATCACAAAAACGTTTCAGCACTGCTGCCTCAGTTCCCACAGTAAGGGAGTGCCACGAGATGAACCACCGTGGGATGTGTAGCATGTGCCTCTGTAAGCAAAAAGCACAAATGCCCTCAGCCTTAAGGGGGTATGTAGGTGGCACTTTGACAGACTCACTGCAAGGAAAAACAAAATCCTGTTTAAGATTGCAGCTTTCTGTTCACAACCAGCCGCGCCAGCTGTGGTACCTCGCTACAGAGGGAGACAACTTTGACCACAGTGCCATCTTGGGTCAGCGAGGGTACCGGTTAGGAAGGACAACAGCAGCAACAGGAGGATCCTAGCACACGCGGAACGAGAAGAGATCAGCCTGCTAAAAGTGCGAGAAATTAATCACGCAAAATAAAGACACTTCCAGAAATTCCCTGTCATAGCCGCAGGGCAATACTGACCGCATTGATCTCTCCTGACGGGACCTGATTAACTGGTTCTTAAAGACCAGTGGCAAGCGATGCTCCACAGACCTGCACGGCAAGCCATCCTTCTCCCAACAGCCGCAATCTGGAAATTCACGATACTGAAAAAAGATTACAGAGTTACAAAACTTTTTTTTATGCCCACATACACAGACTTGCATTTTAAGATAAAACCAACCTGATCTGAGGCAATTATTTAGATGTGCTAGATTTTTTTTTCCTTTCACAAGAGATGACTAACAGCTGAGGAAATGCTATGGAGTTATTGTACAGCACACCTTGCCCAACAAGATTTTTGGTGCCATTTGTGAATATTCCGTGTTTTTTTAATATACATATGACTATTTTTCATAAATAAAAACACTAAGTCCGTATGAGTAAAACATGAACAGAAGTCACTCTGACTAGTATTGAGCTTCTGATTTCATCCATAGGCAGCTACCCTATAGTACAGCAGATACGTTAATAGGCACGTGGGTCAACACGTATCTACGCTGAAGCCCGTCAGAGACACTGCTGTGGGATACATATGCTACAAGGATTAGTTATCATGACTCTACGCTGCCAGAGAAGCTAGGCAACGTAGCGTATTTAAAAAGAAATGAAACAACAGTGGGACAAAGCAAGAGGTGGTTGGGAAGGAGGAAGGAAGCCACCCAAAGCAGAACGCTGCCCGAGGCCCAGGCCTGGCAGGACTGCAGAGCGTGCCTTGTGTGCGGGCAGCACTGCCTCTTCTGGCCCCCACCTCTTCCCATCCTTTCCCATTTTGTCTCCTTCTCTCTTTTTTTTTTTTTTGTTTTGAAAAACCTTTATCCCATTCACACCTACCGGCTGCTGTTCTCCTGCACCCTACAGAACACAAGCCCCCACGAGCTAACCCTGAAATCATTTCTTTAATTCCAGCGTTTGCTCTCGGGGCCGCAGGTGACGGTGCACAGAGCGGCGCTGCGCAGCACCACGCTCGGCCCCGCGGCTGCTGCTCCCCAGCTGGTCCCGTCCTGCCGCCAGCCGCGGCACAGCGCGCAGCCAGCCCCGCACAGCGTGCAGCCAGCCCCGCACAGGCTTTCACGCCGCTCCACACGCCGAGAACTCCACGTGCCCCACAGCTCTGCTCTCGTCCCTTGGGCCCCAACGAGAAGCACGCGCAGGGGGCTCAGCACCCACACGGCCAGGATCTCCTTCAGCAGTTCACACCGCGACCGTTTGTGCTGCACAACCCAGCAGCTTCTTCGTTCAATAAAGCTCCAGTAGAGGCAGCTTCCGTGTGACATTTGCCTAACTAGCGCTCTAATTACTCTCGGTATGCTGCTAGCCATACGAGGAGCTTTTTCAGGAACCGTTTATCCTCCCTTGTCAAGGATACAAAACTCAATTACACAGTGGAAGCTTTAAATAATTGTTACATAAGAAATACTTCTGTAAATTGCTTTCCGATTAGGTTTCGAACTTGAAGGCCATGCTCTTATGAAGTCTTTGGCTTAAAAAGAGATCATTATTTAATTACATACCATTATATATTTCAAATTTGTATTAATGAACATTGTTCATTCTCCTTCATCACAAACTGAGCTTTGAAAACAGCTAGAAATTTTGAGCTTTTTTTTTTTTTTTTTTTTTTAAATTTGGCAGCCGAAGGTTTCCTTTTAAAAGGATAGCCAACATATACATCGATCCTGAACAGAGCAACTCATTAGTGCATAGGTACAATTTGTTTCTAAATCTTCAGTAGTCCTTTTTATGCTACACATTCATACTTCATACACCTGTCCTGCTCATCAGAAGCCTAATGGTGAAAAAGTTCACAACTTCATATAAATGACTTACTTAAATTAAGGTTGCAAAATAAAGCCCTCAAAACGTAAAGAAAGTCAATGAACAGAAAGATGTTTAAGTATGCACGTGCTAACTCTTGGCACTCGCTGTCTCCTTGTTTTCCTTACCCTCCATGACACCTGGAACCACACAGACCTCAGCGTTGGGAAGAACGCAATCAACAGCAACGGGAATCTGACCGTGGAAGCACAGGGGTTTTTGCACCCCAACTTGCATCAGGAGCGTCATTCAGACTTCAGCACCCCAAGAACTGTTGTAAGAGCAATAGCAGCGATCCCTTGTTAGGATCAAGAAACAGAGAAGAGTATTTCACGTCCACTTTTAGGCAGCAAACAACGGCCAGACTCAGGATCCAATACTAACAAACAAGATTAATTTTGCTCTTCGTTTTAAAGGAGTTCAGCTAGGGTTCTCAGCACGTTCAGTCTCTTCCTTCTTGCTCCTGCAGAACTCTCTTCCCTCCTGCCCTCAGCATTCTGCAGAATTACTGTATTGTAGGGGTATGCTGAAGAGATCAGAAGAGTAATTTTTCTACAGTTGGCAACACTGATGGCAAAAGGTTTAATTCTCTCATGCCGTGACAGTTTGGAAATTGCAGTTAAAATTAGCTTCAAGTCAAAAAATGAATTAAACTACAGAAGCTGCTTGGAATTGAGCAAAAAGCACATAACATGGACTACAAGCTAGCTTTGTCTTATTTTCTCTGAGCAGTTCCTATTAGCTGTATGGCGATCCGTACAAAGACTTACATGGGCGCTATACCATTCCCATTCATTTAAATTACAAATCCATATATACAATGTATTTGATGAAAACTATAATATTAGAGAAATAATGGAACTTAATATCTCTAGTTCGTACGTTTCATCTCCTAATCCACGCTTTTTTCCAGTGAAATTTGTGGCCTTGGCCCAGTTTAGGCCCAGTTCCTGCAGTTACAAGCCCGCTGAGGCCGCAGCCGCGCCGATCGCTGCCCGTCATCCCAACACGGGGCCCCTTCCCCCTTGCAGAGCGGGACGGCAATTCCCACTCGTAACCCAGCGAAGAATCCGACAGCAAACCACGTTCACAGATAGAAAGATGAAAGCATTTACTGAAAACCTTCTGCGTTTCTTTGGTGGTGGCATCTGTTACTCCACCTAATTTCGGATGACCTTAAAATTCAAGATCATATTAAGGTTTGCTAAAATAAAATCGGCTCATGTTGGAAATGCAGGGCTGTCTTTGCTTCCCTTCGCATACTTCTGTCTGGTGTTCATGTCCCCTTGCATACAAAGGGGAAATTAGCTGACTTCTCATGGAAAAAACTCTCCAGAGAACTTGGATAATGCAAAATTATCAAGAGATTGGAATCGGGCCCCTCACTGTCTCCTCTGGGTGAAGAGGCCAAAAGGAATACAAATACTCTGCCCCAAACCAAAAAGCACATACAGATTCTAGCTGATCTCCTGAACCATAAAGGCTAGGAGATGAATGACTTGGTTTCCATCTGTTCCCCTACTATCATATCCTTTTTCTTTTTTTTTTTTTTTTTTATTATTTTAAAGATGTCACTAAAAATTAAAAGCACTTCTAAAAATACGCATTCACCCCAAGTTTTCAAGTATTTGAAAGTTCAGGCATATACTTTTTCACCTAAACGTCAGAGAGCAGCCAGTAAGTCATGTGCTCTCTCCTACAAACAGAGGGTTGTAACCATTAAATAAGCGAAAACCTAACACTAGGACTAGTGAAACAACCGCAGGTACATCACCACTACCAAGATTTTTTTTTTTTTTTTTACACTTCCTACTTCCAGATGTGTCAAATACCCAGCAAAGTTTCTCCCACATCATTTTAATGTTTTGGTTTCATGGAAGCCACGGATTAAAGCTTTTGAGTACAACAACTGGTTGTGTGTGCAAGGGAAAAAGACACATACACACAAAATAATTCACACAAAATTTCAAAAATGCTTGTTTCAAGAAAACATCCCTTGAGTCACAGGGATGGAAGCCCTCTCCTGAATGGCTGGCCTGCGTAAGAAGAATCTTACAACAGGTTAGCTGCGAAGGGAGGGAGAAGCACACAGCTGCGGTGATGCAGCCAGCTCCCCAGGGAACGACACGAGTGCTCTGCCTCTCCCTGACCAGCGTTGCATTGACTTGACCAAAAAGATTTACGAATGGCTTTGAGGAGAGCACCTTACTCAACACAAAAAAGTGGCAGTACTGTTATTTTTAACTGATTCTGCCTCAGTAAACATTATTTGTGCCACGCAAGTTTTGTAACTGGGAAAGCCAACTTTTACGCTCCTGTCATTCACGCTTTTTCATTCATAAATGTACTGGAAAACTTCTTTCTAGCCTTACCTACTGCTTTCTTAGAGACCAGACTAAATTGCAATTGACCTCTCCACCAGCCAGCTCCATCTCAATTTTAAGGATTTCCTCTTCGTTTCCGCAGGATGCTTAGGCCTTTCCAAAACATTATGCTAGCAAAGGAAATGTCCCACGTTTTCCCTTACTGTTCATCCACACACTGCTAAAAATAACATGACCAAGTCAGTGGTTTCAGTTCTCTCCAGCGCTCTTGTGTATTCCTCAATCATCTGCTACTGCATAACTATCATATCCCTTTGACTTTTCCAATTTTAATATAGCAGACAGTCAATATTTGAAGGTTTGGGTTTTTTTAATCCTTCCTTCACATAGCCATTATATTAAGCACATGAAGTCCAGATATTTAATCAACTGTCAGCAACAGACTCACACAACGTGCTTTGCAGCATGAATTTCTATCACTCATGAATCTTAAGATAAAATTGGAATCTCTCATGTATATCTACACAATTACAAAACAAGTCACACATTAGAACAAAATTATACGTGATATTCCCAATTTACCAAATAAATTGTTGTATTTTCTGAAGACAAAGTGGAAAAGAAGCTATCCAAACTCTTTCAAAACCAAGAGTAAAGCAAGTTCCCTTTTTTGCCCAGCTTCAGATGGGCTCTTAACGCAAGTCTTTGAAATGCTGCTTCTGCTGCACTTGAAGAAGATTTCCTGCAGCTCCTGCCTGCCCCCCTCCATCCCTCAGGGGGTTTACCTCAGCAGCAGGGAATTCTGCCTTGTAGAAGGAACTGATTCAGATGCGCAAGCTGAGGAATCCATCTTGTTGATGCAAAGCATCACTATTTTCCTTTTTTGTCAAATGTACTGTTATTCGCAACACTCTCCAACTGTGTCTAAGCCAATTCATCTTACACAAATTCACAGCTATGAAGCTCTTTTTCAATGCTGGGCTGTGCCTGGAAAGTATTATGCACCCTTCCTGAACAGACTGGAGAACTTCACCAGACTTCATACACCAAAGATCACAGAACCACGGGCGGGTTTGGGCCGGCAGGGAGCTCAGAGCCCCCCCAGTGCCACCCCTGCCATGGGCACAACCCCTGCCACCAGCCCAGGCTGCCCCAAGCCCACCCAGCCTGGCCCTGGGCACTGCCAGGAGGGGGCACCCACCCCTGGAAAGCCAACCCCAACACACTCCATGCAGACAGCTGCTACCCGATCTCCATCAGCAAGACATTTTCATGGTCCTGCGTGCACCAGCACCACCCTGGCAGAGATCTTCACAAAAGCCTAACTAACCCAGCTGCATCCAACAGACCACAGCAAATACAGCCAACGGATAGTATGATGATAAAAAAAAATAAAGATGAAAGCTTCTCATCAAGCAGTTGTTTTAAGGATTGCTCGCCAAATCCTATTTTTCAAAGAAAATACTCGAGTACATGGAAAACATGTTGCATGTAGGTTGAACAGTCTCTCAAAACCTGAAAAAAACTACTTTCAGGAGTCAATCTATGACAGGCTGTGTAATGAGGCCAAAAGAACGGCTCTCGGTCCTACAAGTTTAAAGTTAAGTGCTAGTAAAGTACAAAGTAGTGATAGTTAGTGTTAATTAACTTGAATGGTTCATTTTTAATTTTATGTCCAAGGGAATACAAGTGAAAACAACATAACACACCAAGGAACAGAACCATTAATAAAACTTGCCTGCTCCATTACAATCTTTCTAATCCAGATAATTAACATCTTCATTACTGTTCTTGAACTTGTCTTTTTTAAAAGATTATTTGAAAACTGCAGCTAAGTTTGGAAGAAAGGAGAAAATTATAAATTTCTCAGAAACAGACAAAGCTGGCCTTACGCGTCAACAACTCACCTTTGTGGCTATGGGAATTTAGTTAGACCAGCGCTCTAACTTGCAGGATCATTTTTCCTCCTTTACTGACAAAATCGATAGGATGCAAATCTAGGCAAATACTGCTTTCTAGTAGTACAGTCAGACAACATAAAAACCACGAGAATTAATACCAAAACATTGTTTTTCCTTCTTTAATCCAGTTTGTTGCTTTATACCCTTTTTTCCATCTCATTCAGAGAACACGTTGTCAGTCCTTCTGTTCCATTACCCTTCTGGTTTTGAAGCTGCCCTTCCAGAAATTAGAATCTTCTGCCAAATAAGCTGATGTGGAAAACCAGTGTGCCTGGATAAATCGCACTTCCCCAGCTCTTTGTTCCATTTTTCTAGATTTACCACAAACTGTGGTACCCTCTTAGGCACAACCCGTAAGTTTCAGACTATTTTAGATGAAATAGCACTTTCAGTAGTTTGAGAAGAGAGATCCAGTATATAAGAGTATATTCTGGTTTCAGCTTTTGTTTTTATTACAGGAATATTTTCCTGGTTACTTCAATAATGAAAACTGTAACTAAAACCAGAGAACACAAAATCCATTTCGCCTTCCCCTCCTGCCAGTGATGCAAGGCAGCAAACCCCAGACGGGCAGGCAAAAAAGACCAGTCATACGCCGAGATCTTCTTGCCGTCCGGACAGCCCTCTCGCATCTCTTCCAGCGGGGCCTCCAGCTTGGGCAGGGCGCGAGGAGGCAGTCAGCAGAGGTGGGGAATGAAGCGGCCGCTCTGCCCTCTGCATGGGGCATGCTTCCACCTATTGTCCTGTAACCACCACGACTCATCTCCTCTGAAGTTTCTGAAACCTTCTGCTTCCTGAGAGAACCTGAACTCGTCTGTAACCCAGGTCATGGCTTTTCATTAGGCAGAACCCCGGTAACAGCATTGCTGGGTACAGTCTTGTGAGACGCACTTAGGCAAGGAAGATCCAGCCATTCCACCCAAATTGCAGGGCTTTTGGAAAACACAGCTAGGAACGCAGTTTGGCCCATAATCTTTCTTCTTTGCATGCTTCACTGGGATTTTAACTGCTCCCCAATACAAAGCAATAATTTCATATTGAATCAAGACATCGATACACCATTTGGAGCACCCAAATGGGTAAGAATGAAGACAGAAATGGCATTAGGGACAAAAGAGCTGTTCTGAAAAAGTGACAGGATGAGAACTGAGAGCTCGATGTGTATTTTGTTTGCTCAATGTCTCCTGGTTAACTTTTACTCTTCGTATTTTTCCATCAGCATCTTTAGATAAATGTTTTCCATAATCAACACAGACCTCTTCTGGCGGCACGTTGGGCAGGACGCATCCCTCACTACACAAAGCTCGTTCTCCTGAGATGCCAGCGCCCAGGCACTGCCTGAGAAGCAGGGAGCTACGAGGACCCGCAGGCCCAGGCGAGGCGCGGGCGGTGAGCTGGTGCCGCCCGGGCTCCCTGCCGCCCGCTGCTGCGCTGAGCGGCCGCTTGGCCAGACGCAAGCTAACGCAGGGACGAGATCCCCCGGGTGGTTACGGGAACACGAGCTGTGCGACGGGCCGAGCCAAAGCGCCCAGCCTGAGGCACCACAGCACAACCGCGACACGCAGCCGAGTGCTACGCTGGCTGTTAACTGTAAGTACTGTGCGAAATTAAGAAAAAAACACATTAAATTTAAACATCCCTAAGAGATCCCAAAAGCCTCACTGTAAGTATTACAACTAGTATCACAAAAATCTTAAATGTAAAGTTTAAAGTAAGTATAGTTAAAGTAAATTGTAAAACAACAGTATTCACATGCCTGTTTTAATCTTAGAAATTGGTGATGACCAAGAGCAAGGAGCAAGAAAATGGACAGGTCTCCAGAAAGGCCAGGTGTGCATTAACAGAATACCTTGATCATGCACGGGAACCTACAAGGAACCACTGAAGCTGTACAGCAAGGCAAACACCAGGCAATTTCTACTTTTCGCTTCTTTTTCCTCTGCAATATCACCCAAGGCTTTTTTTCCCCTCTTCTTCTTCTTCTTGTTCTATCTCTTAACTAAAAGTGGAACATTTCCTACCAAATTTTGCTGCATCAGCCTGGAAAAATCTTTCAGAGTACCTCACTAGGAACTTGTTACATCAGTCTGTAGTGCCATTTGGGTACCACTACCTTGCTTCAGCTGAAAACTTGGCTACTTAGAAACCTGGTATTTGCCATGAAGGAGTATGTCAGAGATCTAGAACATTTCCTGCAAACGTCACTGAAACTAGCTGAATGTTCCAGGTGAAACTGTGATAAAGCCTAGAGCATAAATTGATAGAAATAACCTGCCCACAGAGCAAACCTCTGACGGGCTGCCACCTCTTAGAGCTTTGCTGCAGCCCTAAAGCACAGGCGTTTTGTTGTTTTGTGATGTTTTGGATTGCTTCAGTTGCTCCCACAAAATTTCCTTCTTGGAATTCTACTGAGTTTCTAACATCAATAGTAGTTAACAACCACTTGTCCCACAGATAAATCATGTGCTTCTTCGAAGTATTTCCTATTACCAGTTTCTTCTGGAAATCAGCAAATTTTGGCATTGTCTTGTGGAATCTACAACCTGTGTAAGTCACATTTTTGCTGGTTTTACTATTGAAAAGTGCTTACAGTGGGATGAAGGACCAGGTTTTGAATGGCTTTAAGTTGGTGACAAAATTCTAATTCCCAGAGGGCAAAAGAAGGGAAGGATTCTTTCAGTTCTTAAGTGGTGATAAGTTTCCAGATTCAGCTTGCAGAGGAAAGAGGAAAAGAAGAAATGTGCAGAACTGTTACTGAGTCTTCTAATAATGCATCCTAGAACTTCTAAACCCTGAGAACACTCTTACGAATGAAGACTTCTTACGAATGAAGACTTCTGCGGCTTGCGGAAGTCCTTGTCCCTATTACTTTCTGGACAAAAAAGATTTTTTTTTTCTTTCCCAGTGACCACCCAGCTACTGAGCACAGCCAGGTATTGTCACATAACCAGGAGTTTGAAAAGAGGGGACTTTGTCCCTTTGGAGCGTATAAACAGGAGGGGGAACGCCTGTTTACACACGTTGATAGCGATAGGACAAGGGGGAATGGTTTCAAACTAAGACAGGGGAGATTTAGGTTGGATATTAGGAGGAAGTTTTTCACTCAGAGGGTGGTGAGGCACTGGAACAGGTTGCCCAGAGAGGTTGTGGATGCCCCATCCCTGGAGGCATTCAAGGCCAGGCTGGATGTGGCGCTGGGCAGCCTGCTCTAGTGGTTGGCAACCCTGCCCAGAGCAGGGGGGTTGAAACCAGATGGTCTTTAAGGTCCTTTTCAACCCAGGCCATTCTAGGATTCTATGACTGTCACGGCGTAAGGACTTGCAGCACAAGGGCACATCCAGGGACACACATCCTGCGGGGATTCCAACCCGCAGCCACGCGCTTCTCTCCTGCGTAATGGGCAACACACAAGCAGAGCTGAGCGCACCCGGTATCTGCTCCGCTCGTCGGGTCCTCCTTCAGCTAGGAAAGGGCGATACAAGACAGACGAGCTCCCTCCATAACTGCTCCTGAAACCACATCTCTCCAAAGGACGCAGCTGTAATTTCGGGACTCCTCTAGTCTCCGACAACAGGATTTATTGTTCTGCGACACGGACATAAGCCCTGCAGGACCACGGGTATTCTGAATTCACTGTTGAGTACCATTTGCTAACACCTGAGTGGTAAATAAACAATTATGTAGAAAAAGAGGATGGAAAACGTTTGACTATACCAACAGCATCTTTTTTTTTTTTTTATTCTCAGCAAAAATATGCTGTATAGCATTCCTCAGGAAGTCTGACAGGATTAATAACTTTTTAATCCTGATTTAATCAAAGGCTTCTTAAAAGAAAGATTTTTCATATTTCTCTATTTTTGGACCTGCAAAAAGATAGAGAAATCTGAAATTCCAATGCAAGTTTAAGCCTCCCAACACTTAACTTGCTGTTCTTAGATAATTTGCATGATTTCTTTTAATAGCATACCAGCCCACAAAGATCTGCTTACCTCAGCCTGAAAGCCAACGTCACAAACAGTAACCTGTGAGAGTTATGATGCAAAGGTATCACTGAATGAACAAAACTAGGGTGCTCTTTCATTGAAACAGAAGTGTGATTTCATTACGATGTCATTACAACTTCAGTAATTGCAAAAGGAGAAAATTAACCGAGTGCTGCTTCTGAAGTAACTGACCTCTGTGCTGCCTTTTGTTCTCTTCCGACAGCAATGCGATCGTCCTAAAGGCAGCATCCTAAACCCAGCTCCCTCCTGACAGTCGTTGCGCTTCTTCAGTACGTGGCATTCGTTGGCAAAAGCATTCTCACAAGACTGTACTTCTGTTACTTGCTTCACAGTATTGAAACTCTCTTTAAAGTAAAGAAGAAAGTAGATTGATTCAGGTCTAAAGCCTTAAAAAACAAAAAAAGCACAGTGGATGAGAAATTGTTTTTTAAAGAACCTGTTTTCCTTAGCTCGATTTTTGTGTTGCTCTTTATAATCCAAATTCAGCTACAGTTCCAGAAAATGGCAGACACGGCCTTGGAAGCAGTACACGCATTATGGGACTTCTATTGATTTAAAAAAATAAAACAACCACCACCACCAAAACATTTCCAGTGGTATCTCTGAAAGGACGGGGGCAGCAGCGTATTGCAACCAGGTAAAAGCACTGACCATCTACCAATCCCACTTTGGCACCTTTGAAATCGCATTCATGTTGCCCCTCCTGGAGAAAACAGATGGAATTAATTACTGCTCGCTTAGTTACTGTGCCAGCAAAAAAGCTAAATTACGTACAGAATGACTCTCACATATATGCAGAAAGCTAGAACAAGCTCTCTGCATAACACAAATATAACTTTCCAAATAAAATACAAAAATATAAATGTTATTTCATTGAAACATAACATTTGGAAGAAACTTATCTTGAGAGGACTTTTGTTCCAGTGGAAAAAAAAAATCAGAGTTTCGCTATTTACTGCAAATTCTGTTTCTTTCACAAGGACATTCCCTTTTAACTTTACAGTTTGACTGCCACTGCAAATAAATCTAAAGCTTTCCTTTCACCCTGCTTGGTCTTACAACATATGTACACACAAACTCCAAGTATCCAAGATTTGATGCCTTTTATGTTTATATCGGCAAAAGAAAAAAAAAAAAAAAAAGAGAGACAAAAGCTTCTTCTGCTTGGGAAAACAATGCAGAATTTGTAAAATTCTACCTGCCCCCTTCATATACCATCCTGGTAAGGACTTGCACAAGCAGCTATTAATAGCTGAATGCTATTCTTCTACCTTGGGCAAGTACACAGTAGAATGGCTAATTCGTACCTTACCTGCAAAGGGACAGAATCTGCATTTCTTATCAGAAAAGTACTACGTTATTTCCCTTTCTTCACCTCTTTTTAAAATCCCTAAATATCACTATTATGCCCAGAACATCGCCAAGAGGGAGGGAAAAAAGTTATCAAATCTGATTGAAGTTGAGAATACATAATCTTTCAGAAGTGCATAAAAAGTAATAGTAACAGAGAAAGACAAACTGAGAGAATATAAAAGGAAACAGAATAATTCACAAGATTTGGACATTTATTTTAATTACAGAGACCATAAATATGAGTGAAATTGACAATGAATTCAGGGCAGGCTCCCAGCTGACAGACTCGGGCAGTCCCTGAGTTCTGACAGGCCCTCAGACACCTCAGGCTGGTGCTGTGCACAAGGCAGTGAACGCTTTGTGTTGTTTTGAGTGGTTCTGCTCAGGAGTCAGCTCCTTCTGGCCAATACAAAAACTCAACACTAAGTTACAGAAAAGCACGTACGATCATACACATTCCGGAGAAGCCAGACGAGGCCCTGTTCAGGCGACGGCCGCAGCCCCACGAGCGAGCGGCAGCCAGGCTGCGGGCCGGGTACCCGTGCGCCTCTCAGCACGGCCGGGGCGCGAGGAAAGCTGCCCGGGGGCCACGGCTTTGCGCAGAGCGGCAAAGCTCCCTGCGGCTCAGGGCAAGGACCAACTTCTGAACGTTAAATAGCCTCAGCCAAATAAATATTCTCAAATCATTCACATACAGAAAGAGAAAACAAAGCAAAACGATAAAAATCTACAATGCTTCACATTCTGATTAAAGGGATGCAAAGGTGAAACACGATGAAAATGTTTATGCCCTCGACCCTACAGACATCCAGACTGCATCCGATTGTCCCTGAAGGGGCTGAGCACAGCGCCTTTGAGCAGCTATTTTCTCCTCTATTGAGCCCCTTCTGAAATAGCACCAGACATGGTGTTTGCCTTGCTGTGGGTGGTGAAATTTCATTCATATTCTTCCGCAAACAACAACAAATTACCAGTGCACTTCCATCCCACAAAATCTCCTTAGCAACTCCTGCAAAACACCTTCATCTTTCAGAGGTAAGTCGCACAGAGATTTGCAAAGCCTCTAAGAGAAAAATAGCACCTCTTGAAAAAAGTGAAATAAAATAACTTTATGCTTTGCTAAACAAAACACTATACCCCCAGAACACATGGGTACATGTTTTGAGAAGCAACTGTTCTTAATGTAAAGGAAACATTCCCTTTCAGAGCAAAGATCTCCATCCAGAACCAGGTGCTGTCATTGCACATCCTGCCTAACACGGCCTTAAACTTAAACACTTGCCAATTTAGTGATGGTAACATTGATTAAACTACCCCCAGAATGAATTTTCCCATCTTATCTCCAACACGATGCTGGTGAAAGATCTGGCAGAGTACCAGCATCTTTTGCTTGCAAGGAATCAAGGCTGAACTTGATTCAAGCCAAGGCTGTTCAGAACTTGCCAAGAAGACTCAGCAGAAGCAACATACACACGTGTATTTACTTCCTGGATTCACAGGGAGATGTATGCTTTTTCTAATTTTCTCTAATTAACAGATGACAATTTCTCTTCTTTTCTCCTTTTTACCCATCGTTTACTCTGGCACCAGCTTACCACAGGTTACATTTGCTTTTCTGCCCCACAGCACAGTGGTGTATGAAAAGGACAGGAAACTTCAGTTAAACACCCCCCGAAACGCTCCGCAGTTCTTTTGATATCCTGTATCAACTGACACAACTGGTTATCCCCACGGCCTCAAACAACTCAGCCCTTTGCAGGCACTAACACTGCTCAAAACCGCAAGGATTCAGCCCACATGACGAGCCGGCCACTGCGTGGCTGCAGCTGGAGGCACCTGTGGATCGCTCCGGCCAAGCCCTGCTCCAGCCAGGCCACCAGAGCAGGGGCCCGTGGCAACAAGCCCATGGCTAGAAGCCCAGGCCATCGAGCATGCAATGAAAATAGTTCTGTTTGGGGGGTTCGTTTTAATTTTGGGTGGTTGGTTTTTAAACTATCAGTTTCAGGCATTCTTGTGCTAGACTTCAAAAAACCAGCTGCAGCTGATTTTGCCGTTGAATAGCCCCTGACTTCAGCTAAACCAGTGCGGGGCTGGGATTAACCAGTATCCCTGTTAGGCCACTGAAATTCCAAGTTTCAAAGCTATTTTACAAAGTATTTAAAGAGCTTAAGTCCTATGGCATTTTTAGCTATTTCCTTTCCTTGTATTTCAAGATCAACACTGACTATTTCCAACTGCGACTTTCCTGCATCACATACTCCCCAGGAATCTCGTACACAAAAGCCAGCGGGGACCTGCTCACCAACTGCTGCACAACCTGAACCCACATCTCAGACAGCTCGCCCTGGGACAACGCCCTGCGAGGGCACTGAGCCTTTGAGGGGCTCTTCAGCCTTTCCAAGGAGTCAGAATTTATTAAAAATAAGCAAGAAGTCAAAATGAAAGGCTGTCCTTAAAAATCTTGGCCTCCCTACTGAGCCCTGCGGTGCAGATGGCTGTTACTCAGCCTCACGCCCTGTATTTACCAACCCGCAGAGAAACGCCATGCTCCCACCAGAATAAACTGCTCTGGGCAACTTGAAAGAGCCTGGAAGATTTACACAACTGCTCCGTTACACACTGCTTAAACGTTAGCCCTCATGCGTGCCTCACTTGCCACAGGCGAGGAAGCCCATGGTGAGCAAGTGTTTAATCACAAACCCAACACAAAGTACCATGCAGGCGGCATCCCGGCCAGACCCAGTGCCAGGTCAAACCCCCTGGCTCCGCACCTGTTAATCACAGCTTACAGGTCTACCACGGGAAGAGTTTTAGCGATACAACTTTTAACTCAAACTACAGTAGATTATGCCTTTAACTCTGAGAATCTGTTGTCCCCAAGGCAGCTGTGCTGCCAGAATATCAGCAGTTCTACTGGAATACAAAGCGATGAGGGTGGGTGTGAAAGAGGCAGAGAATTTTAGGACTTTCCTGCACGTATTTATATATATTAATGCCCACCACGTCCTCGAGGTCACGTCTAGTTTTAGGTCTTTGATCACAATTTTCTTAGCTCCTCTGGATAAAAAGGAGCAAGTCTGTAGGCCACATCAAAAATGCCAAGGTCAACTTTATAACAAAACAATTCATTTCCAATTCCCTGAAAGCCTTGAATATTTTTTTAAATGTGTAACTTGTGAGATAAGCTAAGGTTTAATCATCTCCAAAATGGAATTCCTGAAAGCTACGCTTACACGAAGCTAAAGAGATGTGATAATTACACAAGAGACCATGCTCCACCTGAAAATCACCTTCATTTGCTGCAACATTACATACAAGATACTTTGAAAAGGTGATGTAGGCTAGTCCAATAGATCTGTTTCAATTACAGATCTAATTAAAAGCCCATTTCTGCAAAGTTCTGAGCAGCACTTTGAAGTCAGAAGGATGAAAGGGTGTTCAGTGTCTGCCAGCCCGAGGGCTCTGTCATAAAGAAGCAAAACGTCCGATTACTGATTGACCAACGCTAGAGCCTACAGCAGGGAGATTCCACAGCTTTAAGCAAAAGGCCCATTGCCCACTCTTCCTAGCTTATGCTCAGTCACGTAATGCCACTTAAGAGAAATTCTGAACCCGGATAGCAAAAGAAGAGTTCAAGGATTGTTAAAACGTGCCTTAAAAAAAAACAAAAAACAAAAAACAAGCAAAACAAAAAACA
>VXAA01000967.1:199112-237900 GCA_013399115.1 Anseranas semipalmata | reverse complement strand
AAAACAAAAAAAAAAAAAACAAAACAATCTACAAAAACCTGGAAAATTGCTTGATTAAAGAACTGCCCATGACCGTATTCACAAGGCTACAAGACCCCGCAGCAGCTAGTAACAGTACTGTTTTCTACCAGCACAGGCCAGAAGGGTCAACATTTCCCCAGCCATAATAAAGCTACCAGACTAAACAACTTTTTTTTTTTCCCCAATATCTCACAATTGAACTGGAATAAGTTACCCCTCTGTAATTTCTGTTTATTAACTGCTGAGAGGCTGTTTGAAGCATTGGTGCTCTGTGCATAAACCCTACATCCCTCCGCACAGATCCAGTACTGTGTCTGTCGGGCCCTGCGCTTCGGTGCCGTGTTTGTCCATCCCAGCACCGCTGAGCACGCTCACTGCGTGAGCAGTAACGGAGACAGATCTCTCTGAATAAGAGCACATTTCTCGTGAGGCAAGACTACCAGAGTGCTCAAATTCCCTCCCCCATCATCTGTTTCCTAAATTCTGGAATGCAGAAATGCATCATAATTACGCTGGAAGCAGAAGAGGGAACGCGAGCAAGGGGAGTTGGTCTCTCCTCCATAATTCTAGTCCTTTGTTTGCTGATCGTGCTCCGGCAAACGACTGTTGCCACAGAAGACTCGCTGTTACCAGCGTGCAATTAAAGCCTTCTCCAGAAGAATGTTTGATTGTATTCAGACATTAATGCTTAAGAAATAAAACCTTTGCTATGTACTCTTGAACCTATGCTTACCCCTTTTGTAATTTTATTCCTTTCTACCGAAGATAGATAAGATTTTGGGAGGGGGGTAATTTTTAGTAAATAAGTGATATTCAGTAGGATAATTGTATAAATATAACAGATCATGGTTCAGCACAGCTTTTGTTGCGGAAAGCCTACTGCAGACACGAAAAATTAAGCACTACTTAAGATGGTTGATGAAAAGAACAGGTGTTACATTCACTGAATGGCTTTATGTTAGTAGTGGTTTTTCATGTTTCTGAGCAATTATTAAGAAGCTTCACATCTAGGTTTGGGCTGTAAGTGTTGCAGGAAACTATTCAAACACTACAGTACTGTACTGATGCATAACAACAACAAAATACACTCCAGAGCAAGGATTTATCTTCCTTCCCCTTCAATTTCATGTCTCAGTTTCTTCTGCCCAACTGGATTTACCATATTTGGTGTTTGCTTTTTTCAGATACTCCTTCAGTATCTGAAAAAGTTAGTTATTACTAACTGAATAAATGAATAGTTATTTTTCTACGATGAAAACCGCGGAGTAAATTATGCTGCAGAAGGGGAACACATAAGTTGCAGAGGGGTTGAAAGCGCAGTTCGCTTTGGAACTCGTTAGAGGTGTACAGTGTGCACGTCTTCTGTGTCCCCAAGTATTATTTGTGGAAATTTAAATAAAGAAGTTTAACAAATTTGTCAGAGATAGCATTCTAAAGCAGAAGCAATAAATATGTGGCATGATATTGTAAACAGGGTAGGATTTCCAACAGAATTAGAATTATTTAGTCAGCTTTCAAGTCCTGCAAGGTTGTTTGTGTTATTACAGTACTCTTGCTTTTTGGTACAGCCAGCCTGAGAAACTAAAGCAAGGACTCAGCACAGTACCAGGAAAGCGGTAATAGCTCTGAGGACCTGTAGCTAGCACTCAGAATGCACATTTTTACAATGTCTCCTCTGTCTCTTTATCTGCTTGTTAAAGCTGTGAGCAAAACGCACAAAGATACACAACCCAGTGTTAATTGCTAGTGATTAGCCTCTTTCCAAAACGCTTATATTCACACTGTGGAGTAGCATGCAGTTCTTCACACGTGTTCTCTGTAGATGGAAGCAAACAATTCAGAGTAAAGGATTTAAATGTACACAGCCTCCTCACTCCATTTATTTTGAAGTACTACAGCAAATAACTCAGAGTAGTTATTTTGATTAGGATTAGTGTTGCTCCCAGGCAATCATCTCCCTTTCAAGATACTCACAATTGTTTTGATGCAGGGATCACACAGCACTTTTTTGGGCTCTCCTGGCTGAGTAAGCACAGCTCTTACTTGTTTCCAGTAAGAGTTCTGATATAAAAAAAAAAAGTCTCCCAGAAATATTCCCAATATTTTCTTTGCCATTCACTGCAATAGCCTAATTTCACACACCGCATTGTAGCGTCTCCCAGATTAACGCCAAAGGGCAGCAAGGCAGCACAAGCGAAGGAGCACCGCCCCGACACGCCCAGGGACACAGGCCGGCATCAGCTGCAGCTGTGACCGCTCGGAGCAAGGCAGAGCTGTGCGGGCACCTGCGCCCGACCCCGCAACGCCCACGTTGCGCACAGGCCCCAGGACGAGCCGACTGCTTCCTGGAGTTCCCGTTCTCCAAAAGAATGAGAAACCACGAGCAAGAAACCACGATCCTCTACATGACCTCTGCTGCTGATGTTTATGTTAAACACTGCAAAAGGAACACACCTAAAACTGCAGCAGTCGGAGCATCATTTCCAATGACAAACGCACACGCTGGGGCTGGCCGACAAACGAAGCAAGCAGACATGCAGGGCAGGGAGGGAACGCGCAGCCAGAAGCCTGGCGGATGCAGAAGCAGGAATCTTTCCTCAGAACCACCTATTTCCCCAGCAGGATGGGGTAACTAAAAGCCCATTATCTAGCGAACACTGCTTCAGCTGCTCTCTGAGGTTCACCTCCGCGCCCCTGCTCCCACTGCAGCTTTGGTAATGTGATTTAAGCTTACTTCAGGCACAATCATTTTAACAGGACAGGTCAAGCAGCATTTGGCCAGTTTTCCGTGCTGCAGGTTCAGCAAACCCTAGTAACAGCTAAATCACAGTGGTGTTTTAGACAGAGGAACCGCCTGTAGAAGGGCTGAGAAGCAGCTGAGGATGCAAACGCCTTTACTTGCTCTGCACCTGGATAAGGACGCTTGCACTGCCTCAGCTATCTCAAGACGCAAACTGGAAAAGGAGGCTGGGAGGCTCTGTTCCCACTCATTTCCCTGATCTGACAATCAACAGCTCTTGTATTTTAGGGAAAGCTGGACCTACCTTTCCACAGTGAGGTCCCCCATTCTCACATCATGGGACTCCTGCGGACTGCTGTTGTAACGTGAACGAGACTTATGGAACGAACCACAGATCATAGTGCAAGATATAAACTGTGTGGCTTACACAAAATAAATACTGCATCATTCTCCTACAATTGACAGGAATTTAAATGACAAGAATTGAGGTTAATGAATAAAATATGAAGTTATTCCAGGAGAACAGCAGTCACCCTGTGAGTTACCCTGATACCACTCCCGTGCATTTAGGCTGCCGCTGCAATAGCAACTCCCGGCGCCCTACGGGACGGGGCCCGAGCCCTGGGCACGAAGAAGGCAGCACAAGTGCTCACAGCCAGACGAGGAAACCCAGGAACCTCGTTACCTGAAGAGGGGTAACAGCAACCTGGTGCTCTTGCAGCTCGCCTACTTCTGCGATGATCCAGTGGCACAAAAACCCCAGCCGCTGGTGCCGGAGCGCTTCGTTCCCGCTGTCAGCTCGCAGGACCGGGCGGTTACCCCGCGCCGCCCTGCCCGCCCTGCTCCCCGGCGGGCCCTCGGAACTCGCCTCAGCGCGCCCGCCCCGCGCGGAACCTTCCAGAAGGGCGGCAAGCGAGCGCCAATCGCCGGGCGCCGCGGGAAGCCGGGCCAATCGGAACCCGCTGCTCTNGGGGGGGGCGGCGCCGCAGCCGGGGCCGCCAGGGGGCCGCGTGCTGCCCCGCGGGCCGCGGTTCGCGTGGGCTGCTAAAGTTGCGAGTGTCTGCGGTGAGGGTGTTTCTGGTGCCCTGGCTGGCTGGTCCACGCGTGCGCTTGGCCTCCCAGCTGTGATACCCGGTTAAATGCACCCCGTTCTTTTGTGCTGGAGTGATTAGTTCATGTGCTTGGTACTAACTTCACCTGGTCTAGACACTTCAAACAACAGTTTCAGTCGTAGGACCCTGCTACAACACCAGGCACGTTGCATATCCACAACCACGATGTAGAATCATAGAACCAGAGAATATCCCAAGCGTGGAGGGACCCACAAGGGTCACTGAGTCCAGCCCCTGGCTCCACACAGCACCTCCCAAAATCAGACCATGTGTCTGAGAGCAGTGTCCAAATGCTCGTTGAGCTCCAGCAGGCTCGGTGCTGTGACCATGTCCCTGGGGAGCCTGTTCAGTGCCCCACCACCCTCTCGGTGAAGAACCTTTTCCTACAACCCATCCTGACCCTCCCCTGTCACAGCTCCATGCCGTTCCCTCGGGTCCTGTCGCTGTCGCCAGAGAGCAGAGCTCAGCGCCTGCCCCTGCGCTCCCCTCGTGAGGAAGCTGCAGGCCGCCATGAGGCCTCCCCTCATCTCCTCCTCTCTGGGCTGAGCAAACCATGGGACCTCAGCTGCTCCTCATACATCTTCCCCTCTAGACCCTTCACCAGCTTTGTAGCCCTCTCTAATAGTTTTATGTCCTTCCTATATTGTGGTGCCCAAAGCTGCACGCAGAGCTCGAGGTGGGGCCACACCAGCACAGAGCAGAGTGGGACAATCCCTTCCTTCGACCAGCTAGCGGTGCTGTGCCTGAGGCACCCCAGGGCATGGTTGGCCCTGTTGGCTGCCATGTTAGAGAGTCCTGACAACAGTGCTTACCTTCTTCAAATTCCACGCCTCCTCCTGAGATGAGGTGAATGGACCTCCACGCTAGGAGTATTCCCTGCTGGCTGCTTTCATTGTGGACACGACACCTGTGACTGGTCCCCCTCTGAAGTGTCCTGCTTCAGGCCCTGCTCCCCGCTGAGGGACGCCAGCCTGAGGGGTGACAGTGTGATTATCCACATCAAAAGCTTCAGGGGGAGCGCGTTTTCATGAGGCGGCTTGAGCTGAGCGACTGCTAAAAACTGCCGCAGGCATCCTGCCACCGACATTTCTCCCTTCCTGCCTCCGCTCCTCGACACGCAGTGTCCCTCCAGCCGGCCGGGTGGCTGCAGGGGATGGCGGGCGGGAGGCCTGGAGCTGCGGCACAGGCGCAGGCGGCCAGGCCTCCCCGCAAGGAGCTGAGCGGCACAGGCCACGCGGAGGAGAGCGGATCACGCAGCCACGCAGGCACGGGGAGAAAGCTCAGCCTTCCACTGGCAGAGACATGTACAGTGGTGTGACATGTACAGGGAACGTAACTCTTAGCTCTCCAAACCCACCATAACCAGGTAGCTCACCGTGTCCTAACAGAGAGACATACTTCACTGGAGTAGTTTTGATGGTCATAGATCAAATAAAAGCCCCAAGAGAATGACAGGCAACATGATGGGATAAAATGAAACAAGAAGCCGGAGGTTAGAAGAATGTTAAGTTGCTGCAAACGTGTTTTCAGAGAAAACATAGTCCAGAAGCTGCAGTGGCAGACCAACTGATTTCAGTTTTCATCACATCTGATGGAAGCAGCTACAGATCTTTATGAGGATGTGTTGATATTCTGCTACACCCAGAATATACATTAAGAAATAGCTTTGCCCTTTGTTTACCTCTGAATGATTCTCACAGCAGCATTTTGCTGTCGTTGGTCTATTGCCAGTACAATTCTTAAGAAGCACCACAGATCAGAGACACGGGGAGCAATGTGTTTGGAACAGATGCCTTCCTATTAATCTCAAAAATGAAACTCAAAACTGCATACAAGTTTCTGACTGAATTAAAAATATCAGCAAGCCTGAAGTATTTTTCAGGACCAACCAGCTGTTTACATCTGTCTAAATCGCATGGTGCCCAGTCAAGTAAGCCCTGGCCAGTATTGGGCAAGGTACTATAAAGGGAAATCACAAATATCCATCTGAATAAAGGTCATTAATCCACCTCAGCTTCAGTGCACAATACCACATATATCTTGTAAACAAATTTCACAAACACCGAGACAATCATATCTCATTACATTACTATCTAAAAATGTATTTGGATTTTCCTCTGCTTCCTAAAACTTTCCTTGTCTACACTAGTAAATCTGACAAACAGAACTATGTTGTTTACACATACTTATTCTGATATACTTACACAGGTAAATAATTAACTTCCATTAATTATACAATAGTGATAACTTAAAGCACAGGATGTGTGCTCAGAGAGGGAAGAGCTTATCGTGGCATCAATCTAGCAACTGAATTGCACTGCAGCAATTCTTCAGGTCAATTTTCCTGTGTAAACACATTACAGTTTAGCTGTCTTAAGTACCATACATACACCTTGAATGGGAACCAAAACTGTATACAAACTGTCTTATGGTGACAAATTGATAATGAATATAGGTAAGGTTAAAGGGGGAGATTAGATTTTTGCAGATATCTTTTCTGTTTCCTAGGTGTGAATCTGCTCATATATTGGTCTGTCTGTAGCCAAGAGGAGAGGTGGGAAATGAGGGTGGATCATGCCCCAGCCTGCAAACTGCAGCCTTCCTTCCACAAAGATAAAGGGTACAAGAGGAATAAATTGCAATATTTCATAGTGACGGTCTGTTAACGTATTCTAACAATAAATACACTGAAAACCAGAACACGCACAATCTGGAAGTGGTAACTGCTTTTCACAAAACTTGCAATTTCTATTTTTTTAGTAGTGAGGTCTTCTCCCACTTTTCCTCAATAGATCACCACAGGATCATTAATTTTATTGCTGCTAGCTTATCTTAATTGCACCATAACGTTTTTTCAGATATCATGGACCGTTACAGTAACAGCTTCCTTCAATCTTCAATCCAGTTTCCTGTAATAATGTTTCAGAATTTTCTTTCAATAGTTACATCATTAGTGACATCATACCAATACGCTCTCACAACAACCAGTGCTGTCAAGCACTGGTGTAGGGGAGCCGCACATATGCATGAATGCAGTGGCTCGGGTGGTGCGGGGTCTCACTGCTCCTTTGGGGAGACTTAGCTATGGTACTATTCTGAACTGCAAGTGCATTTTAGCTTTGTTTTTGATTGAATCTTCCTTGTATTGCTTGTGCTCTTGAGCCTTGATATTATGCATTTATACAAGTGCCTAACCTAAGCAATGCGCTTCTTTAAACTGAACTCATTGGAAAAGCTTCCCCGCACAACTCTGTAAACCACTGTCACCCATGTTACTTCTAACAGCAATTTAACAGCTATCAGATTAAATTGGCCCAAAGATAAATGCATGTGGCAGTGCTGCAAAAGCTAACACATATGTTAGGATCGAGGCTTAAGGTCACAGAACCAATAATATAACAGGTTCCCATTCTATGATTCTCTGTCTACAGAATCAGGCCCTTAAACATTTTGCTCTCTGAAGCTGGGACCATAACTGTTTGTACTTTCTGACATTAAACATAAATAAACATAACAGCAATACAAACTTAAAATTTAAGCATCAGAAAGAGTTTTTAGTTATTCTTCATTTTATGCTGATTTCAAAAGAGCCAGACACCATTAACTCTGAAGGAATTATGCCCAGGTTCACCAGAAGGCAAGTGGAAGGACAGCTGATCATATATGCAGGGACTACAACCTTGATATTGAAAAGAAACTTTAAAACATGCACTACAGACTTATTAAGGCCTGATTTTTTTTTTTTTAATTAACCAACACATTAGGGAATCTAATTTTTCCAGAGCCTAGAATAGTTGTTTACTTCTAGCCTAGTTTTCTGCAAAGACTGTTAGCAGTCTAGTGACCTAATGTGCTTTATGGATAAAAAAAAAAAAAAAACATCAACAACTTAGAGTTATCCCAGATGAATTTATAGACATTTGTACTTAAGCCCTCCACACAAACACTTATTTTTTACTAACCACTGGAAAATTCTAGCAGCTACTTCCCCTTCCTGTCTACCATTGATTTATATCCCTGAAAAAAAAAAAAAAATCATACCTTTTTCAAAATGTACAACAAATGTTTGTTGAAATAAATTTAATGATTTAGTTTGTGCTTTCATTTTAGACTCCTATTACTTTAATTGAAACTCTGTTGGAAAGTACGCAGTGCTAAGTTTAAGCTTTTTGGCAGGTACCTTTTTGCATTCTTCTTTCCTACCCATCTCAAGAATGCGTAGCACAGCTACAGACACCTCCTGCTCATGGCTGAGTTCTTCAAAAACTGTGTTTCTGTGCCTCCCACATTTCCTTACTTCCTTGAATCAACTTCTCTTTGTTTTACTTCTCCCCACTCAGATCCCTAAAGGATCCAGATTTACATCTTTTCTAATCTTCTCTTCTACTTCCTTCTTCAAATTACTCATTCCTGATTCAGCTGCAACCCAAAATCCCATTGCTCCTCAGTCTGACCCTCAGTCCACTGCTTTGTCTTTGCTCATCCTCGCTGACCGTCAGTTCACACCCACTGTCCTTTTACTGACCTGAGCTTGTAACCTCGGAATCAGCTATGACTCTGCTTTCTCCATTTCTTTTCACAACCAGGCATTAGCTAACTCACACTTTTATTTGTTAACGTCATCTCTCAAAAATTTTTCCTCCTGAACTTTATTGCCAAAATCATCCACACTGCATTATTTTTTTTTTGCCTTATTCCATACAACTCTCTTGCTATGTGAATCTTGGCCATACCAGCTCTCTTCTTTCAGAGCATCCAAATGCAGTTGCAAAATTATTTTGGTTTTGTGCCCTTCTCTTTTGTGGCTTCTCTACTTCCTCTAAAGAACCATCAAGTTTCTGTTTGCTGATCGTGCCTTACCTTGTATTTCCTGACTTGCAATGAACTGCAAAATGAAGTAATAAAGAAGGGATTTAAATAATGCACACATTCATACACACTCTCAAAATCCCTACTCTTACCAAGTGTGCTTGCTCATAGGCAGGAACAACAGCCACTCTCATGTGATACCTATGGTCCTGTTCTATGTGTTCCAGCACAGGTGTGGGGAGGAAATATGGAAATATTTAGAGGCAAAGAAAACGCCCCAATAAGTCCTCTCAGTTTTATCAGGAAAACAGAAAAAAAAAAAAAAAACTTCTGTATCTATAAAATAAATGGTTTACTTAATTTTTTTTTATCGTTTTTATTAAATTCAGCTCAGTTTCTGAAAGAAAATATCAAATTATGTAATTTAATACCATTGAAATTAACTGTTAGTTTTTAAAAATATTTCTCAGCCAAACTATTTAGTTAATTCAACTTAATCAAAACTCAACATTTTTTTGTTGAGCAAACTGTTCACATCAAAAACATCTATCCAGAGACAGGCTCTACAAGGATGTTTCATATGACTTTTGCCTTGAATACACTCACATTAAAAGGTATGGGAGTCAGACACAGATGAAAGTACGGTATATTCTCATCTTAAATGAAATCGACTGAAGGAAAAAGAAATATAATGTTTGGGTCTCTTTACTGCTGAGCTGGTAGGAGCAGCTATGCTAACTATTAAATATTTGATTAAGGAAAAGAACTATAGCAGATCCTGTCATGGTATTTCCCCAAGGAATTGGTGATTTTAAACTAATTCACAGTTCCTCTTCCACTTTTCATGCTGTTTAACATAAATTATTAGATCAGCTGCCTTCCTGTGTTTATTTATTGGTCAGTGAAGGCATTCAGTTATTGCATATCTGTGCTCAAACATCTTTAGGTGTTGGTAAAGCACAGAGCCAGCTGGAGGGCAGACTGCTTGCGCTGCAGGAAAGGGGACCCGGCGTGCTGCAGCACCAGCTGCCTCCACCTTGTACCCACACAGCTCTGCTGCCCTTGCTCAACCACACTGGAAGCTACGAAAGATGACAAAGAATGGAAAAGCAAGAATTAGCTGGAGCGATTGATATTCTTCAGAGGTCAAACGTACAGACTGGCTGACTCAGTTTGTCCATAGGTAAAATCTTTGACTGTCACTTAGCTGTCTTCATTAGTAATTTTAGTAGAACGAAGCTGTCTGGAATAGGCATTCATAACTGAAATCATTTTTAGAATTTTTTTCCTTCATGTCAACCATATTTAGCCTTCCGAATACTCTGCATCAGTCCTCAAGTTTTATCTTCAGGCCTTCCTGAGCTGTTTAGAGAAGCACGTCAGTCTGCCTAAGTTTAATGTAACACCTAACTAAACCCTCTGCGTAAAACAAATGCCTTTCTTTTCTCTGTATTTGACTTAAACGCTATTTTAGTCTGCTACACATTCTTCCTGGTAAGCCATCTTTATGCTTGCCCAAACCAGATGCATGAATAGCATTTCGTGCTTTTCAGGCAGTTCTTCAAGGACAGTAATGTTTTCTAACAATCTAATATCACTGAGGTGCTTGCTATTGACTGGAATGTGATTTCCTTCTTACAATTCTGAAACATTTGTGCAGGCCAGAGAAGACTTATGTCCCTTCTTAAAGCTCTGTGCAGCTCTTACTATTATCTTCAGCAACACAAAAGGTTCCCAACAATATTTTCTTACATCTCTAGCCTGAAGCTGTTAAAACTAGGCTTGTCTGACATTAACTTTCTTTTTAATTTATACTCCCAGCCACTAGTAAATCATGCCTTATGAACACTAGAATTATAAATACTTTCATTTCTTAATTACATGAGTCTTAAAGGGGAAAATAAAATATTATGACCCCCTGAAGAATGATGTAAAATGTGTTTTTCCCTACTGCTTGCTTTACAAGGCAAGAGTACTTAAGCAATTGCTTCATGAAACTTTCAAGAGGCAAAGAAAATCTTTTTGCTAATATGCTTAATCAGTACAGGTACAACCTTAAACACATGTGCACTTACAACTACGCCTGAAAATAAAGTGGTTCCTGAACTTTCTTTCACACAACAACTCTTCAGGCTGAGGCCGCAGAGATGACCATTGTAGGTTTTGTCCTGCACAACAAGCAGAGGAGCAGCAGCAGAACGAGCACGGTGCTCCATGTCCCACTCCCATGCTCAAGCCGTGAGTCCCCGTGTGCCCAGCCTGTCCCCGCCTGCTGTAGTCGTGCCACTTACTCACCTGACACTGCCAAAGTCCAGAGAAAGCCTGAAAGCACCGGCCATCACAAGGGCAAGTACGTGTTGGGAGGTAGTATTCAGTAACGGAATTAAACACAAACACATCTCCCTTCACCTGGGTATCCCTTAGAGAAGGAAAACACACCCGTACTGCCCAGCCGCTCCAGCACGCTGCCCATGTTCCCACCGGCAGGCATGGCTGCCAGGCGAGCTGCCAGCTGGACACTCAGGTCCATTTGCCCAGGGCCTTGATGGAGCACATGCTAAGCAAAGAAGTCTTCTGACTCCAATGCATCCTTTTTTTCCCCTGCTCTTTAAACCTCTGGTCAGCCATCCAAAACAAGAGCTGGGGCTATGCCAGTGTCCTGTGCTAAAATAATGGCAAGGTTGGATAAGGACAAATGCCTGACATGTTGCACGATGTGGAGTTTTTGTTTGCTTGCTTGTTTGTTTTACAAGTCACCCACAACTTCTTAATTTTCATACAGCATTACAATGCATCCAAATTTTGGTTCCAGACAGTCATCATAAAAAGTCCTGGGAGATGCAATTCCTGGTTTTAGCCATCAGAATTTAGAGTCATAGAAAAGCTGAGGTTGGAAGGGACCTCTGCATATCACCTGGCCCAACTTTCTGTCTTGTAGATCTGCATCTGAACTGATTTCAGCAAAAGTCCAGCTTTGGAGAAAGCATGGGTTTGATATCCTTCTAAGCCAACAGTCTTGAGCTACTAAGAATGATTTTTTTTTCTGGGAAAGAATTTGATTTGCAATGATTCCCGATGTCTTTTTCTGCTTTGTATATTGCTTTATCTGTGACTACTATGTTCCTGAGTTTCAAGAAATGTCTGTATTTCTTAAACTATTCTTAGTCCTAAATAATTTTTAACTTAATTTGTACCATGAGCCAGTATTTCTTGGTGAATTACACATAAATCAACTATACATGTCATTACACAAGTAATTTAAGCCATAATGTCCAACCCACTTTTTGTTCATCCTTTTTTCTTTTTGTCTGAAGAAGAAAGCACAGTCATAAACCAGAGTTTAGTTCAACATGGATTATCCCCTATAATATTACAATTATTTACAATAATATTCACAGTAAGCTTAACAGAATTTTCCCTTACATGTGAATGAACAGTCACTCCAGCAACAACCACAACTTATGTAAAACCTCCCTCTGACACACATATTTAAGGATTATTTATGTTACCAAGTTAAAGAGCCATAACAAATTAGAGTCTTTCTCAGTAGGATTTTAAGTCAACACCATTTAAATTAAATGATACTGGAAAAAAAAATTCACCACAGTTTTGTCCTAATTACACTTTGAAATTCTTATGACAAGAAGAGACATTCCAGCTTTATGAGAATCAGTAATACAAGCTTTCTCTATGGAATGTGTTTTAGTAACCTATGAATAAAAAAAGTGCAACTATGGTTGTGAGACTTTACAGGAAGTATAAGATATTTTCACATAAATCTCATGCTGGTTAAAAACCACTGTTTTGATGGAAAAAGAAAAAAAAAAAAGGCTTGTTTAGAAATAGCCCATTTGAAACACTGGGGTTTAGTATTTTTTTAATCCCAAACAGACAAAATCTCTATCTATATACTCTTTAACAAAAATATATTTTAATTTGAAAAACGAGAAGTGCTAGAAATATTTTCAGTTTTAATATCATAAAAATATAACAACTTTTCATAAACTTTTCATAAACTGTTATCTTTAATAAAGAATAACCCTCTATGCATGTATTATTCTCCATCAGATCCCTGTTATACTGAAGCAGGAATTTGAATAAAGGAAACTGTGCTTCATTATACAATGGGCCAGGATATTAACAAGCTAGTACAGCCTGCTGCCTTATATACTTTGTTTTTGCAGGAACATCATTTATTTATTTTAAGATATGCTTAGTTTTTATTAAACTTAAAGTGAAAGATTTTTCCATAAAGCTTTAATCATAATAAACCAACATCACTGAACTTTTTTTTTGGCATTCATAGTGCATTTTGCAATAGCATTATTGTCTAGAGACTTTTATAACCTTTAAAACAGTGTAGAAACAATTAAACACTTCTTTCTTAAAATAAAATCTTTCTTGCTACATTCAGCTGCAAGACTGCTGAGATCTCAATTTTCAAGACCATGAGTTTTGCTTTAAGCAATAATTAAAACTAAAAAAACAATGAGGCAGCCTGTGCTTGCTGATTGCTGCTTTCTATCTTTGTTCCCCTTTTGTTCTTCCGATTGTTTAAGGTTATTTTACAGGAAACTAGAAGCAGTTGATCTGTAGCAGCACAGTATGGTCCACTCACGTCACTGAAATATGTCACACAGAGACTCACATAGCAGTGGACGTACGAGCATGCCTGCCTGTGTTCCTCCTGAGCACTTCAACCATGCCTACATGTGGTAGCACACTACAAAAGCAAAATCTAAAAAGTATTCTTTTGAATTAGACACATACCCAAGAGTAAGATTCAGTAAAATATTACTCATGAAAAGGATTATCGTGATAAAATACTAAGTAACTACGATTTGGTCCTGAAAGATGTCTTCTTGTAAAACTTCCTTCAAAATCAGTGGTGATCTGCAAAAAGACTTCATTTGAGCTTGAGATGGCAGGGCAAAACACAACACCTCGTAAGTAAAGCAGTACCAAGGACAATCCCACTCGCGCCTTGATTCCTTACCCTCACAAGACGCTCATACACGAGTAGCTAGACCCTTGTTAACCAGTAGTGCAGCTCAGTAAGAACAGATCTGGGCACTGAAATAGTGATGCCCAGGACCCACATCTACATTATCTGATTTTCAGGCTGTTTTACTGGCCCTCCTATGGTTTTGTGGACCGAATACTCATCTGGAGCTGGGTGCCTGGGTGTGCTCCAGAAGCACATCTTCTAGCATCTGGTATCATCCAAAAGGATTCGTATTCATGTGCTCCAACATGCTCCATGATGCAAACAAGATGTGGTACATGAGGATAATCTAGGCAGTTGCTTCAGAAGTGCAGTCTCTGATCCAAGCTGAAACCTCAGTGTAGAGGTAGACAAGAAATGCTAGATGGGAGCCTTCGAGAAGTGTGTGTAGTGATGTGTCATTTATTTCACAGCATAAGTGTTTGCAGATGAGTAGAAAACAATATTACAGGAGAAAAAAAACAAACAAACAAACAGTATTTTCCTCAATAAACAAACAACATGTATTTTGTGAAGTGTTTTGTCATGAAATACTTGACAAAAGTATCATTTAATTATAAATATTCATGTAGCCAGATCAAAAGGTCACACCTTCCTTCAAGCAAAACATAAAAAAGTTAAAATCCGGGTTCTATAGAAATCAGCAGGAGCAATTTTTGTTACTGATCTCATAGGAGCTAGGATTTTATAGTAAACAGTCTAATGCATGGGCCTCTGCTACTAAAATCAGGAAAGCAAAAAACATAAAACCAAAAAACCCACCCTGCAGCCCTTCCCTCCCCTCTAGCTCCCAGCAGCTCAGTCGGGACAGTGCTGCTCATGTGACACCACAGAAAGCTGCCAGCTCCTCTCCCCAGAAGTTCCCGTTTGTTTGCTTTGGCTACGCCTGATTAAAACCTTTGGGGTTTAGCCCTTCTCCCACAGAAGCCCACAGCAGAGCTCCCGCGGGCAGCAGAGCGGGATCGGGCTCCTCGGCGCCCCGGCAGAGCATTCCGCACCCCAACTCCCTGCGCGCTCTGGGTGACAGTCATTCCCTGCTGACTCCCACCGGGCCAGTGTAAAGAGATGCACACCGAATCGTTGCAAAGATGGTTTGTGTTGAGCAGGTATGGAAGGCAAGCTGAAAATGCCAGACTTGAGAAAATGGGTTACATAGGATTTAAATGCATTTTTGATGAAACATACATTTATAATGAAAAAATGATGCTTTATGAGCACGTATTTGTTATTTAACTTACCTTATTTAACTAACACTGCATGCAATTTTAAAAAGTAGTCCAGCCTAAGCACTCTGGAAACACCTCCTCTTGTCAAGTCATAGCTCAAGAACACATTGCCAGAAATCCATGAGGTTATTTCGCAGGGAGAAGACGAGAACCAGAGCCCTGAGCTGCCCTCGCTGCTTTCTTGTTTCCTGCTCTTGTGCTAGAACGCGGGCAGATCCCTTCACCCGTGACTAAGAGAGGCCTTCACAGGACAAGGCATTCTCAGTGCCTTCAGGATCTTAACAGCACGCCTCCTGTTCTCTAGCATATTGTATGCCATTATCCCTTCTCATAATAAGAGGCTTTGGATTTACCTACTGACACATAAAATTGCAGGCATTTGATACAACCCACATCAAGCACTAAGTACCACTGAACATTCTTACTTGCTGTGGAGACAGAGGCTTGTTGAGATCTAAGTGGGGTTTCTTTGTAACGGGGCTCAGCAGGACATTAAGGTGGTGCTAGCTTACTACCTTAAAAGTGATTTAAAATAAGGAGTCATAGACTGAGATTCCTCGTGGTTCAGCAGGGACTGTAAATATATTTATGAGGCACACTCTAGTATGGCAGTAGGGTAAAATGTTTATTTCAAGGGTTTCTTTATTTGAGGTACAGAAATCAAACACCTCAGAATATGTGGTTCTGTCTTGGCTTTTCAGACTATGTATTGGAATGTCACCTGCACAACAACTGGCAGATAATCCCGTGTTGAATTCAGGAGCAGCTTAAGAAAAAGGCTGTTAACACATGGGCTGAGGCACAGCCACTTCTAATTCTAACTTTTTTTTTTTTCCTTCAAATTTTGCATTCAAAACCCAGATGACCCAGGCAGCAGAATGTGCAAAATTTCCTGTGGGATCTGAGAGTACTATGCAAACATATACACTGACACAAGCCACGGCCACACTGTCTTTTCCTGCCCTGGGAAAGAGTAGACTGTCAGCCAGCAGTGAAATCTCAAAGTTAAATAATTCTAATTCTGATCTATGGGTTTTAGTGGTAAAGTGGAAATTCCATTCGGCAACGAAACCCTGTTGGAAATCACCTAGACACGCCATTAGTCATCTTGGTTCGCTTTGCAGGGAAAGCCCAGCACAGCAGAGATTTGGCCCGCGCTCCCCCATCCGCGAGGAGGGGCGAGGCGCGGGGAGGCAGCTGGACCCAGAGCCCAGGGAAGGCTCGCAGGACGGTGCTGTCTTCACCCTCTGAAGCACTCAACACCTCCCATTATTACCAGGCACGCACAAGTGATAAGAACACATTTAGCCAACTGTTCGGTACTTAATTTCTGATTCAGCTTAGGTAAGATCCCCCTATTGCCACCTGTAAGAGTGGGCAATAGCTCCTCTTGAAAGGATCTGATTGATCAAGACATGAGAAGCAGCAACCCACGTGTGATCAACAGACACTAAAGACTGCAAGGTTAGGTCACTAAGGTCTGAATACCCTACAAAACATTTCCATTTCATTAGGCATTTGGTATTTTTAACATCTTCTCAGATTAGCTCCTGAGCTGATATGCTGCCTTATGATAAGAAATTAAACTTTATATATTTAAAAGAGTATTTTTCATTTACATGACTACCAACCACCTAGCAATCTCCTTAGGGGAAGCCTGTAAGAAGAAAATTAAGGTATTAAAACCGCCAAAACCTAGACATTTTCAAAGTAATATAATGAGGTGTATTCCATAGATCCACGTAGTAGAAAACATTAATCCTCGACTGACATTCCTTTAAAAAGGATCAGCCTTTCCCTGCGAAGCCCGACGCTTCACACTTACGGTCCCTAAGTTCCTCAGCCGGATCCCTGTCCTGCAGTACAGTCACGGCGTGGGTATTCCTCCCCGTCCTCCGGAGCTCACAGACCTTGGATGGAGGTCCCTAACCACTTGGTGTTGTGTCCAACACCCTGGCACAACAAAACACCATTGTAAAGAACGGTATCACCAGATGAGGTAATGTATTTACCACGCCCGGAAGGAAGGTTTTCCTGTTTGTGTCTGAAGTGTATCGGAAACATCACCATTTGTGTACGGACAAGTTATCTAGGGCAAGCGCTGCAGCCAGAGCTGGTCTGTCGCAGACCCGCATGCACCGGAGCCCAGCCTGCGCCTGTTGGAGCAGCGTGCCCCTGCACCGCCGCGTGGGACTACTGCTGCGGTAACAACCGGAGGAATTAGCAAGAACTTGCTCTTACGGAGAAATGCTGGACCACAACAGAGGGAGGCCAGTAAGTGGATTTGATTGCGACTGCAGTGCTTGGTGGATTGCTTAGTGGCAATTTATAGCATCTGTGGTCTGCTGGAGCTCCTAGCTTGCAGAGCCCGCCTGGGGCTGGGCTGTGAGTAAGACAGAGGGTGTGGGGGAGGCTTCCTGCCTTTGAACACAGCTGATGGGCTGCAGAGCCAAAGGGGTGCGGGGAGCGGGCGAGGGAGGGCTGAGCTGGGCAGAGTCCAGGAACTGGAGAAGCTGGAGAAAGAATTAGCAGTAAACAGAAGAGTTGGTTGGGCTTTCATCCTTTTTTCTTTCCCATATAAAATGGGAGACAATGGGGAGAAATCATGATTATTTACTGAAGTAGTGGTGGAATACAGCTCTATAAATGGAGGAGAAAACACAGCCAGCTGAATGTAGAAGCTGTGGGATATGCATTAGCCATGAAAGGATACCTCGTAGAAGTTATTTATGTGTGAAATGAGCTTTGACAGAGCTCACAAGGGAGAAAATCAGAGGATTAAAAATGCATCTAGAAAATAAACGACAGAAGAGTTAAGATGTGACAGAGGAGCGGATGAAGATGCTGCACAAAAACCTCAGGAACTGCAGGCGCATCCTAAGAACAGACGTCATCTGTAGAAACATAGCCACAAGGAAAAAGTAGCATTAATCCTGATCATGAGCAGATCGTATGTTTAAATTGAAAGTTAAGATAAAACAAATAAGCAAACAATTATAATAAGCAAATGCCTGTAATTACATACTTCATAAGGTAAACATTTTACGAATTCAAAGGGAGTAGTGAGTGAACCTGGCAGGTAAGGGAGCTGCATGTGGAGGAAAGGCCACATTATATTCTGTCTGAGATTCAAAACATTCTAACTTTTCTTCCTAAAACGTGGGGAGAGAGCTGCTGAAGAGCGCTCCAGAGCCTGGCTGAGCAGCACGGAGATGGATACCTAGGAGAAAGGACAGAGAAAGAAAGGAAGAAAGAACCAATCAGACCATGAATGACGACAATAAAAGTGCTGGAAGTGTTACAAAGTAAAAGGATGCTCCCAGGGTGCCAAAAAACAGGCTGAGCTAGACTTGGAAAGAACAAAACAGCAGAAGCTTCTTCAGTTTAACAAGTATTAGAGAAAGAGGGAAAGCCATGGTGCTGAGTTGAAGGAAGAGAAATTACAAAATACCACAATTTGTCTCAAAACTGACAACAATCACTCAAAAAGGATTATCATCATGAACATGGGAGCAAGGCAGAGGAATAATAGCGACAAAAACGATCACATTCAGCCTAGAAGTAAAAGTCAAAGAGGGCACATGTCCGGGGACAGGAGGCCAGGCACATCCCCTGTTCAGAAAGCCAACAGAACTGGCATGTAAAATAATGTGTCCAGATTTTTTTGTTTATTTTCTTAAACAAAATTTTTTCTGTAAGCTTGGGGTGAAGATGATACTGTAAATTATGAGCAGCGAAGGAAAAGACCCAAGGGCAGTGTTCAGTCACAGGGTGATCGATTAATGCGGGTGCTCAAGGATACTTTGCAATTGCATCTGCTGCCTTTATCAGGCAAGGTGTTCATTGTAGAGAGAGAAATATCAGCGGCATTGGCCAAGACACAAGGAGAGCATTAGTGGGAGCACAGTGTACTGTTCTTACAGCTTTTCCTTGGAAAAAAAGGATTCCAATTGGAACAGATCCATAGAGCAATGACTAGGATGACTGTAAAAACTGGGAGCCTAGTTAGCCCAGTGAGGCAAAGAAGCACAGAGAAGGCTACTGCTGTTTCAGGAAACCCGCAACGGGTCACGGCGCCGCGGATAGCTGCTGCAGCCGGAGGACAGCACTGACCAGAACGAATGAGCAGAACCTGCCCACGAGTATGTTCAGCCTGGATAGCCTGCTGACTTCTAAATGTTTTCTAAACATTTTAGGATGAACCTCTGGAATTCAGCAGTATTCATGGCAAGACCCCAAGTGACCATGAGGAGCCTCGCTGATTTATAGAGCCAGCTCACGTGCGGCCACATGGGGTGTGTCAGCAAGCAAGCCAACGATTCCCCCGAATGGTGGCTGTGCGAGAGCACCTGATCCGAATAGCTCCACTTTACCAATGCTATCGTCATAATAACCTTCTTGTAAAAACAAATGCCTATTGACTGTGGTTCCAGAGTCACAGGTGTCCCCTAAGAAAACTTCAGTCACCAGACTGTCCATTTTCCTAGTAGTCTTAGTCCAGCACCATGCTGAGGAGCCGCAACTGCAGTGTGTTGTATATGCAATGCCCGGGAATTTTCAAATGGGGCATCCATGCGGTAATGCGTGGACAAGAACTCCACTTTCTCAGAGTTGCAGGAAGACACTAGAATAGACTAAGGCTTTTCAGAAAAGTTGTTTTCTGTCTAGGAAACAGCTTAAAAACAAGCTTCATAATACATATTATCCTACCACATTGAAAGATCAAGCTGCCACTGTTTTCAGCAGCTTGCATAAGATTACCATCTTTGTGCATATACACAATGCACAACTAATGGGCTGTCCTACAACATACAAAATACAAGTTTTACTGTAAAAACAGTAAAGAACTAGTTGCTTATTTAACATACTATATTTTATTTAATACTGGGAAGACAGCTTTCAATGAAATATTCTTTACATGAACCTGGAAAATCAATCTTTTGACTATGTTGTCTTCTACAAAATTCATTAGCATGGAGCTGGGGCCCAATCCTGCTGCAGCCAGCAACAAATTTCCCATTTGGTTCTTGGTATCACATTAGCATATTTTGGGTGCATTCATTTTATTTCCACTGGTAGACACATGTCTGTTTTATATAACAAGAAAAATAAAGCTGCCAGCAAGCATACTGATTAGAAAAGGCAAAGATAAACAGCAGCCATTATATCCAAACTAAGGGCACAGAAACACAAAATCATACCTTTCCCTCCACTGCTGCTGCCGGGCTGCCAGCAACTTCCAAAGGCAAATGTGGGCACTGCGAATCTCTCTTCTGCTCCTAGAGCAACTAGCACAGCTAAAGCTAAAACATGGCAAAATACACTGTTCGACACAAAGTGCTTTGTTAAAACCAAATAAGATTTCCTTGTGGATTTATGATCTCCACAGCTACAAACAAGAAGATGGTGATTTGTTTGAGAAGTAGATGATGCAAGTGGAAAAGAAGAAATCAACATTTCTCTCCCCATCCCCAGTTCGTTGCTCTCCAGCATAGCTATACCTAAAGGAGAATCAGAGCAATGAAATGCAATAGAAAATTTCAGTTGTTTTACTTGTGTTTCTAGAATTGCACTGCAAACAAAGAATTCTCTGCCTTGGTGTGATAAGATCCATAAATACAATTATCACATGTCATTAGTTCTTCCAGGACTTCTTCAGTGTTGTCTAGTTTATGAGATTCCTGATTAACATAACTGGAAATAAAAGAAAGAATTTTTCAAAGGACAGAGCTTTCCCCAGTTCTGTTTCTATTACCTTTGAAAATCCTACATCCAGTGTAAAAGCACACCTGTGCTTCCTGAGAACACACCAGAGCTGCTTTGGTCACCGTAATTTCCTACAGAACATTGGCAGTGTAACCGTGAAAAGAACAAACAGAGATTTTAAAAAGTGGGGAGGGAGGGGAATCCCTGCAGATATTCAAATTGCAATATGTAGACAACCTCATATTAAAACCAAAAACTGAATATCAACCAAGTCACGTTTTTTGATTAAGTATGGTTGATACAGCCTTATTCTGGCTTGATAGCTAATTGCATTCTCCAAACAGCCTAATAAAACAATGCATGCAGCCAAATGGGGCCCCTAATTAGCAAGCAGTCATTGGCTTCCTATACTCCCTTGAACAAAAACAAAAAAGAAAATCCAGCAATACTAGTACAAAGAGGTAAACTGTATTGAATTGTAAAGCTATTTTACNAAGGAGAACAACAACAAAAAAAAGAGGAACACATGTCCTTTCTATCTCCAGAGAGCAGCTGGCATCCTAGCACTTCAGGTGCCACATTGCATGATGTGAAATGACATGAAACCAATTTATGTCACCTAAATGACTTGCCATTGACAGTGTGTATCAGCAAGAGCGTATTTATAGCTGGGACAAGCATATTCAGATTAATTAGCAGCTTTCTCCACAAATGAAAAAGCCGCAGCATTTCAGACAGTCCATGTTATTTGTGAACTTCTAGGAGGACTGAATTTAACAGCACTATAGGAACAAAAGATCCGCTTAAAAGAAGAAGGTATTGGCGGAGCTACATAAGGAGTTAAGTTTTCAGAGCGAGTTCAGAACTTACAGAGGCATCTCTCACTCTTTTCAAATATACTGAGAAATGATCTAACTCACCCCGCTCACACCAAACATGTAATGTATTGTAAAGAGGAAGTTTTTGAGAAAATAAGCAACAAATAAATAAATAAATAGTTCAGACAAAGGACCTGTGCTATAACAAAAATGTGTGTTATTGTTTGTGGTGCTATTTCCATAAGTATTTCTTTGTTTCAGCCTTTTAATCTACAGTTCCACCCTCCTTGGTTCAGCTAATGACATCATGATGAATAATTCTGATCAATTCATTAACTCCTTGAATCAACAAACTGCAGTCAAACTGATACGAAAGACCTCACGAACAGTGTTACATACAAGTGTACCTTTCACAGGCACATCTCTGGCTTGTGAAAGAAGCTGACAAATGAAGCTCGGGGGGGGAGGTTCTTCAACCAAAATGAAGCACGAGTCAAATTCTAAGGAATATGAGGTGACAGATGGTATGCTTCCTATTCTAACTTTACTTTTAATTTGTTGAAAATTATAGAAAATTAAAAGAGGTGCTACAAGCCAAGTAAACCTGATTTTAAAAAAAGAAAAGAAAAATTAAGATGTTTAAATTAGATGCATCAAAATGCATTAGTTCTTTTTTAAAAGCTGCAGACTGTTTCTTCTCCCTAAATCAGCTTTGAGAAATAAATGGAAATTTACGAGTGTCTCAGTGTCAGCAGATACACTTTTTCTTCTCCCCATCAATCTCCTCCACAAGATTACCTCTACAAGCACCACGCCGTCTCTGTGATGTTTGCAGTAAGGAGTTCTCCATTCTTCCCAGCCCTGTCCCGTGCAAGCAGCAGCAGCGAGAAGCGGGATGCTCTGCTCACACGGGAGGGCTGGTACCAGCCCGCTATTTTTCCCTTCTAACAGGCACACCCCAGCTGAAACAGAGCATCACGCTGCCCGTGCTGTGGCCGACGGGCAGGGGCCGGAGCGGGACGAGGCGCAAGCCCTCGCGAGCCAGGCAGCGCCTGCCGAGGAAACGCGGCTCAGCAGGGCTGGCAGGCGAGCGCTGTGTGCTAGCGTTAGATCCACGCCATTTGTGCCCTGAAACTTATACCTAGGGTGAACTATCTGCAAACATATCCAGACTGCAAATCCCTCACGTCAGGCATGCCCCGCACGGAGAAGCAAGCTTATGCAGCAGTTTTGAGCAGCTCGACTGCAATAAAACAATACAGCAATGTAAGTTTCTTTTGGGACTGAGGACTACCTTCACGTTTGATTAACAGACCTCTAGCTGTACAGACTAGGTCAACAAAGCAGGTCTCGGCTCTACGTGAGGAGGAGGCCATTCCAACCTGCCTTACTGCAAGGCACAGAACGGCAGAGGCTGGAGAGCTGAGCAGCTGGCACGGCGGGACTCGCGTATTTTCGGAGCGGTAACCCAAATTACGTCTCCAAACTACCCTGTTCATGATTGCCTTTCTGTGCTCGTTACTTGCGTTGCTTGATAATTACAGGTCATGTATCATTACCAGAATTCATCAGCAGCGATCTGCTGCCAACTGTACCGGGGCCTATTGCTACAGCATCTATTAACCCTTCCATCCCTGCTGCCGGTGCGGTGGGCTGCCAGCCATTACTCATTTTTAGGCAATGCACATAAACCTGAATTGTCCATTTCATTTATTTCCCTCCTTGCCAGCTTTATTAATGTAGTTTATAGAATAATAAAAAAAGAGACTAAACATTATGTATTCTGCTATTTAACACACAATGCCTGCTTTTATTTTTGAATGAAGGAGATGATAAATCATGATCCTTATTCTTTGAGAACTCCTCCAAGAAATAAATGTGAAGAAGGCTTTCTAATTATCCATTTTGTGTGTGTTCTGTTTAATGAATAGAAAAAGATTTCCTTCACATAAGAGCAAGGAAAGACTCTTAGTTGCAAGACTTTTTTTCCACTATAGATTTGTTGTCATATAGGTGAACATCAAATGATTTCAAAAGCATGAAGAATTCCAACACCCATCTAGTAACTGCAGTTCTCTCTGAACTCACACTTACGAGAGAACAGGTACATAGGTTAATGAACATAGCAGCAGTAACCCGTTATCACTACATGTTCAACATGTTTTTGCATGGGAACTTTTCAAAAAAAAAATTTCAGCTTTTGAACTGAAATCTCTCTTTCACCTCTACATGAATATTTCATAGCATTTAAGATTAGAAATGGAAACAGATAGACAGAATCTATTTCTTGTGCGATTAGGCTGGAGTTTATGGTGCTGGAAGGAATGATCTAATATTTTTAACTGGAGAGTATTGAGTTTGTGTCAACAGTTCTCCATCTTGAATCATTACACCCATGAAATAAAGTTGCACACACATCTAAAATTCAAATATCACTCATGTGGTAAAAAAAAAAAATCTAATTGGAAGTTCGTTAAAATCAATAGGTTTAAGACTGAAAACAACCGTGTATAGACAAATTAAACATTGTGACAGTCTGACCAACTTCTAAATGGGATTCTGTGGTTCAGCTGTTTCACAGTTTACATTGTGAAGAAGTTCATCAGTATTGATTAATCTCTGTGCCAGGCATCCCACTCGCATCATTATAACTGGAATGCACAAGGGGAGGGAAGGAGAGGGGCTATAAAAGAATAGGGAGAGACAATTGTTGGATGGAATTAAATACAAAAATTCTTTCTTCTGTTCATGCCCAGTGAAAACCAGAAATGATGGAAGTCAGACTCCCATCTGTATCAACAGAGGCAAGTTCTTTCCCATTCTGCAGAACATCTAGTGACCCAAAGAACACATTCACAGAATTCCCAGGACTGGGGTCTGTCCATCCAGCTAGAGACAATGCAGATACTCTTTTTGATAAAAAGATCTTTCATTCACTATGAAGAGAGCTGCAGGTCGTGTAACAGTAAGAATGAGGCAATACAGTGTTTTGGGCAATGCAACATATATTTTCTATTTATTTCATTTCAGGGATTTGGGAGATATCTTTGCATAATATATAAAAATCACTGCGTAAAACACCGATCTCTAAGATATAAGATTTTCACTATTAGTTTATTTTAAGAAAATGTATTTAAAATGCTGTTATCAGTAGTGGTACAAAGATTTCAGCTTTAAGTCAGCTGTGCTGAGATGGAACTGGAAGCAACACAGCCCTTCATTTGCACAGAAATATCCTAAATGGTTCTTAAGCATGAAACCACTAATGAGAAAAAGACCAAGTATTAAATGCTCTTTAAAGTTGCATATTGGCACTCCCTTATCCAAGGATTTCTGTGGGTTTCCACAGTGTCATATCCCACAGATTTCCCAGAAGTTTTCAGGCCAGCACTGCCCATTTAAAAGCTACCAAGCCTAAGAAAAACCTCTGGTTCGCAGCAGTACTTACCGAGGTGCTGGCTAGTGCGTTCCTGGCTCATCATAATGCTCAGCTGTAACGCTGGTTTCCTTCCAGCCCCAGTCAGGCTAATGGAAAAGTAAGCAACAACGTCAGGGGGAGCAAAGCTTCACTAGCACAGAAAATATTTGAAAGCCAAGTGGAAGACGGGTCCTAACACAGATACAGCCTGCTCACCTGTGACCGCAGATGAAGATTTATCCCAGCCCAACAGCCTACTGAGCAGAGGACAAGTGCTTCAAGCTTTGCAGGAACGTGTGTATAAAGTTTTGGCATTGTTTGCTTGATGATGTATACTCTAAGAGCCAGGAACATAATCATAAATCCTTTGTCTCATTTTCAATAACAGCCTTTCAAACTCTTCACTCAGGATGAAAAAAAAAAAACAATACAAATATGTCATCTCCAGCCTACATATGGAGTGAAGCCTGCTGGAGAAATCTGCACTCTGTTGTTATATTTGGGAGTACTTTTGCATTAGATGGCAGTGGAGCCTGGAAAATAATTGCCCGGTCCTGGTTCGTTGATATTTGATCATTTTCTGCTTGGAAAGACGAGCAAAAAAATGCTCGCTTCCGACATTCAATTAAGAGAGCTACTTGGTGTCAAAGTGCTGAGGGAATTTAGTGGGATCAGTTATTGCTTCTTTATGCATAATTCTGAATTTGCTGCTCTAATGAGCCCTTCTCTATTTCCTTGGTGATTGTCACTCATCTTGGTGAAAATGACTTGGCCTGACAAATCCTGTTAAGCCTCAGAAATTAAATGAGATCTGAAAATGCTTGAGTACACATCCGTAGCTTCACATACTGTTCTGATCAGCATTGTTAGTTAAGCAACTTGGAGGAAAGCCAATAAACCTAGAGCTATCAAACAGGATCGCCAGAAGCAATTAACTGGTGCTGAGAATAACTGGTGCTCCCCGCTCCTTAGGATCAGGCCCGAAAGAGAGAGAATAGAAACAATTAGCAAAGATCTGAGATAATTACTTGGATCCATCCAGGTCTATTCTGGGTGGAATATACAGTTTCCCCCACAGTGCCAGAGTGCAAGAAGCCTTACGTGAGAAGCTGCAGGAAAAAGCCAAGTTACCCCCTACAGCGGCACAGCACGGCAGCGACGGACAGGCTGCGTAGATTCCCTAGCTCTACCCTACCGAGTCCTCCGCACCAGCGGCTGGCAGCAGCGCTGCTCTCCTGTCTTCATCTTCCACTGACCAGCTGCAAGAAGGAAAGAAAAAAGCAGTCTTTAGGAAAAACTGGACTGGACAGGGTGGCCTGTGGGATTGTCCTGTCTGTGACAAAATAAGGCAGGAAAAGCTGGAGTCGGGGGGGACACGTGGACAGGCCTTTGGATTCTAGACCTTCCTTCAGACCCCCCAAACCAAACCATGCTTCCATGTATTTAAACCAAAAGATCTCTTAATAGTAGCCGAAAAGTTGTGAAGGTATCCAAGTTATCCAGAGGAAAACACAAGGAAGTCGAATTTTACAGTATTGATTTTAAAGCCACCAAGTGAAAACTGACCACTGAATATTCTCTTGCACATCATAACTAGATAAAGAGCACAAATGCCCTGAAAATATCTAGCAATTCACCTTTAGGAGCAGATCGAGCTCAATAGAAACTGTAGCAAACTCAAGGCAATCTCAGGGAGAAGCCGTTTGGTGGCTGGTACAGCATTACATGACCAGACCCCGTGAGATGCCTGAAGCCCAGCCAAGCCTTGCCTGTTCCCAGGTGTCCATACCCCATCCTGGCAGCAGCCTGGCAGTGGCCAAGGGGCGTCAGACCATGCTGGGAAGGTAGCGGTGCCCAACAGCAAGCTCATCTGTCTCTGCTTTCCTCGAGTTCGTACCCGAGCCTCCGAGAGCAGCCCCTGCGAGGCAGGAAGCCGCCACACTCCCGCCGAGCCAGCCCCGCTGCCTGGGATGGGAGTTGCGAGCCCTAGCGCCTGGGAACGCGCTGCACGCAGCTGCTTACTCTCAGGAATTGCCCCGCCGGCAGCTCTCTTCAATTTCGGTCAAGGTTAGTTAAGAAAACAGACTTTCAAGACTGTTGTGCAGCTTCCCTGGGTTAAAGAGAGCCAAACAATGAAGGAAGCGCCAGGGGCCCGGCAGGAGCGTGGGCAGCTGGAGATGCCGCACGCTGAAGTGAGACCTCAGAGACAGCCCTAAAGGTCACGCACATTGTGCAGCGTGGTCGTCCTCCGCAGCTCCTCCACGCGACTCTCCGATGACCTGGGTGACTTGATGTGGGCAGTAAGCACCAGCCCGCTCTTAAGCCACGTCAGGAGTGCTGTGTCACAGCGGGTCAGTCCGCGCTGACTCCCAGAAACCCCACAGTCCCGGCGCAGCTGCTGTGGAAGAGCCTCACTGTGCAACTGCAAGAAAAGCAACCACCTCACCAACCCTGTGGCATGGTTTTGGTTTTTTTTTGTCACCCTAGCAGCTCCACGGGCTCAGATTTCCCTTACACGCAGCTACAGAGGTATAAAAACGCTCTGTCCCCACAGGGCGTAGCTCGCGCTGTTCTCACCAGCAACCCGTCCCTGCCAAGCTGCGCAGGCAGGTTCCCACGCCGGGCCGTGCGCGCACATGTGCGGCCCGTGTTCCAGCAGGGCCTCCTGCCCCTCGCCCACTGCGGGCACCCGGCAGCCACCGCAGAGCCGTGCCGGGACAGGCGGGCAGCTCGTGCGAGCGGCTCGGCTTGGAGGGAGCACCAAGCCTTTGGGCACACCTTCGAGTCTGTCCAGAGCCGGGCACCCGCACCGGGTCCCCCGGACCGGGCCGTGTTCCCCAGCTCCTACCAGCCAGTTCCCAGGCTGAGCCACAACCCCTTTCAATACCGAATCCCACGTTCAGACACCCAGCCGCGTGGTCTGCTCGTGCGAATGAGACACTGGTGCAAACCTGTTCTAAGTGTAAATTCAGAGGCATCCTTGAAAGGCAGCACAACAAATCCCAAATCAGGAAATAAAATCATAATTCAATCGGACACAATACATTTACAGCCCAGCTTCGGCCTCGCAGTGATTTGCCCCAGTTCATCTGCACCCAACCCGACTTCCTCCCCACACGTTGGGCCTGGGCAAATCGCCGCTGGCTCAGGTCAGAGGCTGTACTGCAATTCCGTCCCCACCACGGGCCGCAGGTGGCTGCTGCGTACCCGAGACTGATAGCAGCACAACAGCAAGCCACATTTGGTGCGACACAGACAGCGTGAACTTCCAGCACCTATTTTGTGCAATCTCCACCCTCCTCTGCTTTGAGTGCATTTAAGGGACTTTGTATTCCATACTGAAGAGTAGACGCCGAACTCTACAGTTACAGTAACAAATACATAATTGTTTGAATAATGACTGCATTTTTCCACTTCATCCCTACGAGAAAAGAAAAAAAGAACATATGACGAGGCTATTTCTTCAGCTGCTGACAGTAGTAATCAGATGATCTTACATGGTTCTTTCATTGCTCAAATACCACTTGCACAACACTAAGCACAGCCTTAACATTAAGTTTTGCTCACGGATGGCCCACTTTCCGACTTGTAGGAGCACATGTCCTTCCCCAGAACTTGCTTTCAGCCCGAGGTAAGCTTTCAGACAACAGAACCAGTTTTATGAGGCTCACAAGAGCAGCACTATGTGACCAAGTCTGACAACAGCCAAATTGTATCAGGCAAACTAAAAAGGGCACACCAAGTTAACAGAATTCCCCTTTGTCTGCGCAAATACAATCTAACTTAGACAAACAGAAATGGAAATATTCCCCAACCAGCCGCGCTCCCTTCCCCTCCGACAGAGAACTGCCCAAGAACAATACAGTTTAACAGCAACAATCCTGTTTGCTACCAGAACAACCCATTTCATGCAAACAACCCACTTGCTTTGACAGCATATGCTATACATTCGGTGCACTTTTATATATATTATTTTCTTTCTTGTATTTTTATTTCTTTATCTTACACGAGACCCCTGGATCCAGCCACATTTTCAGGCCGCAGTGACCTGTTCAGCAAACACCTCGCTGACCCAGCAGACACCCTCAGACACCCTGCAGATATCCTTCCTGCAGCCAGGCATATTAAAAAAATGGATTAAAAGGTTTACGAGGGTTGTGAATGCGGCTGCTGACAGGACACACGGACATTGCAGCAAGGCAACGGCTTTCACGGAGCCAACATCTCAGCTGCTTCCTCGAGAGGGAGTCAAGGTGCGAACGCAGACCTGCTTTGCCCAGATGCTGTGTGTGAGTGCAGTAACTGAACTGGCTCGGAGCACCGCAGGAGGCTGAACTCGAGAACAGCCGCTGGCAAGCTCTCCAGCGCAGCGCGACCGGCACAGACCCTGGTGCAACGGGCACCCACCTGGGTGGCTGCTGCCTGCCGTGCCTCTGCCCACCGAGGCAGCCCTGGCACAGCTGCGGGCTGCAGGCGCAGAGCTACGCCGGGCGGCTTCAGCGGCGTCTCAGCAAGCCCCTGCTGCCTGCCCGTGGGTGGCAGCGCTGTGAGGACGGCCGGCAGCCCTGGGCACGCGCAACATGCTTCTTGGGTGCTTGTGCGGTTGCCTCTGTGCCTTGTCCCGCACAGCAGCTCATAGCACGCGTGTAAAGCCAAAAAACCATGTGCGTAGGCCTGAACCCTGCAGGCACGGGCTGTGCCGGGTCAGAGCATCACCCAGATGAAGCAACCAGCACGCAGACTTCACACTACAGCAGAGGGGGACGTCTGACAAAGCCCAGTGACACAGACTGTTTGTTCGTTGCACTTTTAGCAATAAACCAGAAAAGAAGCCAACACAAACTTTCAGCGGTCTCATGAAAGCAGCGTATGTGTCTCCTTGAACACAGAAGCCTTGCTCTTCACCGAGGCTGATGTGCTCCCCGTGACGTGGAGCCGCCCTTGCAGCACAGATTTAAGGGCCACGTTTCTGACGCTCCCGTAGCAGCGAGAGAAGTGCAAGAGCGGCGGTGCCGGGCGGCAGGACAGGAAGCCTCGAGCAGATCCACCCTTCCTTCCTGCGCCGCGCCAGCCAAGTCGCAGACCCCAGCGCCCGGCCGGCCGGCACGAGCGTTCTGCAGCTACGCGTGGTGTGTCTTGAACAACACAAGTATTTCACAGAACCCCTTGGAAAGCTACCTTCGCTGTACGTCAAAGCATGAGAGAATGCATTGTAGGAAGAAAAAAAATTGTTCTTTTTTTTAATCACATCGATATAATTCTGGACTTTACATTCACCTTAAGGAAATGAAAGACGCCCAAACTTATACAAACCTTGCTTGGGCCCATGAAGTGCATGATTTATTTTATTTATTCGCAATGAACGACCAACCTCTGAAACCACAAAACTGCTGTCTGCATGTCACAGCATACCGAGAGCTTGAAATAGTAAAGCTGACATGGCAAATGCTGGATGTTAGGACAACATCTGGTCCCCGTGAAGCAGGGGGAGTTTTCCCCGAAAAGAACCCAGATCCACACTTTCAACTTTATAATCTTTTAACTAGTTTTTCCGTTACAAAGATGAGCAATAAGGCAGCACAAAGCCCCTGCACAGCACTACCTCTAGCAAGTAAAAAAACCCTCCTTCAACACAGTTAAGTGACCAAGATTTTTTTCTTCAAAATTAGCATTGCTTTTTTTTTTTTAAAAAAAAAAAACAAACCAACAACAACCAAAACCCAAAAGCAGCCACCAAACCAACTCCCCAAAGCACCATGCCCAGAAGCTGTGTCTCCACGCCCCGGCTGAGCACCGTGTTTGTGCATTTCCTCTCGGCAGCCCCACTCAGCCCGCACCGACTCTCCCCAGCCTGCGCTCACAGCTGCCCCTCCTCGCGCCCTGCGACGCAGAGCAGCACTTGCACAAAGTGGCCAGAACGTGTTTGCTCTTGCTGCCAGTAACCAAAGCCCCCCCCGGCTGCATTGTGCGGCAGAGTATGCAGCTCGGCCACCAGACTGAGCCGAGCCCTTAAATACAGCTTGGTGCTCTTTAACCCAGCGGGGCTGTTGGCAGAACGGGAAACGAGAGGCTCTGCGTGCTCTGCAGACTGGCAGGGTTTTCAGCCCCACTCTTTCCAACTTCTCGTTGCTGCACAATGGTATCATTTAAGATCTATTTTTATTCAAATCCCTGATGAGCCTGATGCAGGTCTATAAAGACTGATTCAAAATTCTGTAGCTCAGCAGGAGTATTGCAGGCAAGAGAAAACAGGCTGAGAGGGTATGTGTTTCCTGGCCATTTTCTCCACTGCTATTAGCATTTACAGGCAGACTGGGAAGTCGCATCATCTTCCACAACAGCTTTTTCCAGGCTGATCTGCTACCTAGTCCAGAAATCCGAGTTGCCACATTCAGCCGTGCTCCATGCCCCCGCCACCCGACAGGCACGGGCAGAGCACCGGCAACGCCAGCTGAGGGTCAGGAGCGCAGGGAAGGGAAGGGAAGGGAAGGGAAGGGAAGGGAAGCCAGCTTTTGGTCCCATTTATCCTGGTCGAGCCTAACCATGCCGCAGTGAGCCAGCGAAGCACAAGCAGCAATGCTGTGCTGCCAGCGCGCCCGGGCCCTGCAGCACCCCGCCAATGCCGCGACGTCCTCCTGCTGCCACCGGACGAACGCCCCCAGCCAGGGCCAGCAGCAGCAGGACGCAGCAGCCCCAGGTCACCTCATTTTCTGATGCTGACGGCCGCTGAGGAAGAGCCTGCTGGCACCGACCTCGCACCAAGACGTCCCGCAGCACAGAGCCCCGGGTAGGCAGCGAGCCTCCCCTGCACCGGTACCGGCACCCGCAGAGCCGGCGCCAGCCGCAGCGTGCAGCCTGGCAGAGGAACGGCGCGAGGGACACGCTGTAACACCTCGCGTGCCATCTTAACGGGAAGGTATTTCTACAGCCACCAGGATGAAACCGTGGGAAACATTATGGAAACCATGGGAAACATTATGGAAACTACTCTGCTAGGAAGCATAGGGCCTTCCAGTAACAGGAGACTTGAGGACAGAGGATGATTCCTCTGTCCCTACCCAAGACAGAAGTCTTCCATTGCCAGATGAACTGCTCACAGGACCGCACGAATTGCTTTTATTTCCGTCACAACCAAAGTCTACTCACATCATCTTTTCATTAGAAGGAATAAAAATATATTACTTCAACTCCACATCCTAGAGTTTCCCGTGACTTTTGAGCGTCAGAGCAGGTGCCAGCCATACCTGTATCTGCACAGATACAAGCAGCACAGGTCTCCTTGTTACATCTTGAAGCTCCCTGTCTATTGTACACCCGCGTCAGCCATGCAGGAAGGCATCACACCACCACACACCCGGTTGTTGCATGTGGAAGGTGCAACAGGTTGTAGGGACTGTATTTAGGAGAAGAGCTGCCCTTGCCCTTGTCCATCTGTCAGCCCAGATGCGGGTCTGGACAGCTGGTAGCGCACACAAGCTGGTGACGCTCTGACACAGCAAGCCCACCACCTGGCAGTCCCACGGTTAACTTCTACAGTGGTTAAGTTCGACAGTCTTCAAGAAACTAGAGCTGATGTAGTTCAGAAGTGCCAACTTCCCCCCAGAAGCTCATGTTTAGAAAGTTACAGACAGTTGCTATCCATCTGAATTTTTAAAGAAGGAAGAAAGAAGCCATTGACAAAAGCTTCCGAATTAGATAGACAGGAAGGGGTAAAAATTTGTAATTAGCAGTAACATTCATTCCAGGAAAAAGAGAAAATATTGAAGCAGATGCTTTGTCCAGAGATGCCATGGGGTGGGGGGGGCCAGCACTAAAACAAGGCACTGCATCAGAGTGCAGAAATGCAGAAGATGCTCTGACTCTCTCTGACACACCCCTGTTGCTGACAAGGTACCTGCTGCGGGAGACAGAGGACGGGGAGCTGCGATCCAGGGACAGAAAAAGGATCAACGTGCGCCTCTTCCTTCACTCCCACACAGATGCCAATGGAGCGGGAGGCTTCACAGAAACCCCTGTCTATTTCCCCACGTCACGTTGGTGATGGGCTTTCTGCTTCTCCCGACGAGAACAAAAACAACACACTCACCAGTGTAAAAAGTATCACACTCCAAGGTCACACTACGGGATCCCTGACAAAAGATGCTGCTTTAAAATCAAAAGCTCATCAGCCATTTCAGCACATGCAGTTTGCATTTCTGCTAAGTCTCATGTATTCTTAAAGAAAAGAGCATTGTTTCAGATAATTCAACCTCAGTAATCTGCCAGTCTGATTAAAACACTGGAAACAGTTTTATACGTCTCTCTGAAAGACATTAACAGCTGTCTCTCCTTATCCCGGAATGACTGGGATTTACATGTTAAATCCTATACCCAAATCTAGAAGTTTAGGCTTTAAGTCAAATAAAAAAGCAGGGAGGAGAGAGCTAGTAATGACAAAAATATTTATCTTGTAATATTTTGATCATTTGAGAATTGGAGGACATGAAACAAATTAATGGGAGTGTTTAGTTAGGGAACAAATTGCAGTGGTAATGCATCCCTTCGTCAAAACAAACAAACTAACAAAAAGGCGTTCCCAGGAACTGCACCTTTGCCTCATCTCTCCCGTGTGCACACTTTACAAATGACGTGATGGAGGTGCAGCTCCGTAGAGGGAACTTAACGAGCAAAACCTTAGGCCAACTTCAACAGTATCATTCAAAACCCATCTCTGGCTTGCGAGTCAGAGCCCAGCTGTGAGCCAGCGCATGCCTACGCACATAATGGATCGGTTCGGTTCAGAATACGACCTTCCACCCTCAGCTTGAGGTTGTTCTGCCTAAAATAAGTAAAGCAACCAAAAAGGAACACAAGCAGCAAAGAAAACTTTTAGGAATATAATTCTTCTCGTAAACATCCAAATGCAAAACCTAGTGAGACAAAAAAATGCTAATTTGGTTTTTATTAATCGATTAGTTACCATATTCTGGATCATCTAGCATTGTGCGATAGGAGCTGCATATGAATTAAATTTCTGCTGCATAGCACTCTAAATAGAGAGAATGTGTACATATCTAGTTATGCATATGAAACAGCAATTTCTGATTTATTATGCAGAGCTCCTAGATGACTGCCAAGTCACCAGAAATATAGTATATATTATATGGGTGCAATCCGAACAAAGAACCTATAAACATTCACATTATCCAAACCTTATTCGTCCATGCAGTATGTCTTCTAAAATCAAACTCCTTCCTGTTTTCTATCAAAGGAAGACTGTCACCAGCAGAAACAATAAATCATAGTGCTGCCTCATGCAGAGGAAACCACCATGTGACTGAAAGGGCCCCAGAGTAGGCTTCTTATATCATACCAGCTCTTGAGTTACTTCCAAAGTCAAATCATGGCTGACTAAAAAATACAATATTGCAAGCAGATTTTAACAGTTCATCTCAAAACCAAGAAAAGCAGGGGTTTGATAAGATGCAATAAGCACGATTTAAATTTTGATTTTAATTTCTATTTAACAGAGGAAAAAGTGATTATAATGTCAAACATTCAGACACCATGAAGATATATCTCTAAAAATCAAATACATAAAAAGGAAAGCTATTCTTGTGGAAATAAATCTTATTGTGGAAATAAGACCCAAGTACTCACACAACCAGTTCAGAATGACAGCATCTGACAGGTGACATCAAACTAGAATTCTGGATTGTCATTTAGTGAACAAGGAGGGAAAAACAACAGCACATTATGGAAACCACAAAAACCATTCAAACCTTTACTGTTACCGAATTCATGAGAAAGAACTCAGATATCCTAAAATGATCACAATGTTACGTTGGGAGAAACTTTCTGCTTCCCTACTGGTAGCTAAATCAAGAAATAATATCAAAAATTCAAACTACGTGGAAGCAGAATCAGTTCCAATCTAAGGTTGCTCAGCAAATAAAAAAAGAGTGCATTAGACAGAAAAATATGAGAAATATTTTGATTTTTGCTCTAGCAGCTTCAGATTTAAATTTAGATCAGTTTTTAGATTGAAAATAAGATGTCTTAAAGCAAAATATTTTTAGCACTTCCTAGATGAAACTTGGTTTTGAAAATACGAAACAAAATGCTTTCGATCACTTACCCAGCGCCCTCCCCACCCCATGCAAACCACTGGGTATATTCGGCTCAGGCTGAGGAACAGCTTCAGCCCCTTTCCTACCGTGGTATTCAAAAGAGAAGTTAAAAGAAGAACCTTCCTTGTACCATGTCTTCTGTGGTCACACCAAAACCTGGTCCATCACTGCCGGTATTTGCAAAGTATGCCCCAGTTATTCCCACGTGTTCCCTGCCCATCAGCTGCGCAGGTTTTCGGTTTTGAATGGAACACGAACCCCAGCAGGTAAATCAGGGAGCTCCTTCCCCAGCACGCTGTGCCAAACATGAGAGAGGCTAAATTCACCACCATCACTTGAAATGCTGTACGAAAAGGGATCACGGTATTTACAGTTAGCTGGAATGTGAATGGCAATATTACTGAAAGAAAAGTAAATTAGTAAGCCCTCCAAAATACCCGTAAGGTATTGTAACTGGATGCCCTCGCCTGCACACGTCCTCTCTCACCTGGCACACGGCCCCCACCCCACACTTACCTATTTACACAAGCAATCACCATTTTCTGGTAAACTTATTTCCTTCCTACACCCTTTTTTCACTCTATTATAGTTAGCTCCAAGCAGTTTATCACCTTTCTAATTAGGGGAAAATCCTCAAATTGCAGTGTCAGGATTATGACAGACAGGTACCCCAAGGCAAATGCTGAGAATCCGTCGGGCCCGCGCAGCCCGCTGCTCCCCCTGGGAGAGGTCGGCAGCTTCAGCCGCGCTGCATCGCTGTTTGGAACGCCAGGGTGCCTAAAAGGTAACCGAGATCTTCAGGGACCTAAAACTGCACTTACTCCATCAGGGAGATGCAGCCCTGAGCTGTGTAAGAGCGGTGCCCTGCGCTGTGCCGCCCACCCAGCACCCTGCAATCTCCTCTGCTCTGCAAGGGGACAAGGATGTTTTTATTTTATTTTATTTTTTGGTGATGAGAACTGCCGGATAAACTCCTTAATTATGAGGACTGTCTCCTCTTTTGGCATCTCTGTTGTCTAGACCAAACCTCCTTCCCCTCCTCCTGTACTTTCCTGTTGTTTTCCTACAGAAGCAGCATTTTATTCCTGTTGGCTTCCTCCTGACTTGAACACTCATGCTCACACCTCGAATTTAGCACAGCTCCTGCTGCCGTGGGAAGCACAGAGCATCCAGGGTGAACTGCAGTTAAAAAATTCCCTGTATTAATTTGCAGGCTAGCTGTAATCACAAATACTTTGACTATTTATCTACTCTATGCAAGCGTAAATCAACCTTTCCCTTGCCTTTTTGTTTTTTTAAGAAAAACAACCCCTTTTTCAATATTCCCAAGCATCAGTCATTACACTAGCTATAAAAAATACAGCATGGCGGGAAAAAAACCCTACTGTTCAGCAATGAAATTATCTGCAATCCTAAACTGCCAACGGAGGAACGAGAAGGCGCTTACAAACCCGGCTGGACCCAGGGAGCGCGTCCCGCTCCGGGGCCGGGCCCCCGCTGCCTGCCCCAGCACCAGGCACCCGGCAGCGGCTGGGCTGCTTCTGGCTGGAACTGGGCGCCCTGAGGGCCGAGCTCGGTCTCCCTCTCTACCCCAGCCAGCTCCGTGAAGCAGGTAGGCGGCAGAGGAGCGGATCCAAGCGGCTCTCCCCTCCAGCAGGCTGGTGCCCACCACGCTGCAGCGCTGGGGAAGGCTGGACCACTTGCTAATGAAAGAAGGTGAGACATTAAAAAGCATCGTGCTTTGCTACGCTCATAGCACCCGCTCCGTCTAACAGCCCGGGAGGCCGGCAGGGCCCCCAGGGGTCCGGCAGCGTGCGTGGCCCCAGGGGGGGCCACGACAACCGCCCGGTCCTGTCGCACGATAAACCTGGTGCAGCTCGGGCAGAGAGATTGCTGAGGGGAGAGGCGGGTTTGGGGCAGAAAAAGAACCTTGGTGTCTTGGAATACTATCAGCATTGGTACAACAAAGAAAAGAGACACCGTTTTCACCAATCTTCTCTCACGTCCCTTATTTGCATTTTCCGATGCCGGCTCGCTGATACAATATGGAAACGGTTTGACCAAGTGATGTATCTGCAGGTTTCTATGGTGATCAGCACATAAATTGCCTGCCCAGCCGTGTGTGAAAGGAACCATCCGTTTCAGGAACTGCAAACTCCGTGCAGAGAGAAAACGGCTCCCTGCAGGAGGCTGTCAGGGCACCGCACTGCGCGTCGGAAAGCCCGGCGCTTCTTTACCCAGCCGGAGCAGATATTGGTACAGAAATGTGGGAGCGGTACGGTTGGCAGTAACTCGAAGAGGACAAAAAGGCCTGTAAAAAACAGTACTAATTACCACTAAGTAGTTGCACTATGTAACATCATTTAACAATATTTATACACACAAAATACATTAAAAGTATTTATAAATATCTGAAATACTGATTTATACAGCAACATGTGAAAACCCTGCAGAGAGAGCAAAACCGTGTGCTTACAAGGTGGCTGCTGGCTGTGGTTAGTCCCACAGATGTGCCTAGGAGAAATTATCAAGCACTCGGCATAGCTTGGAGTCAAGCCCTTGGAGAAATGGCCGGGCTGTAGCTAGGATTTTGGAGCAAGTTAGGAACTACAAAGTGTGACAGGAGCTTAGACTTCTTTTGCTTTACACTCTTCTTGAAAAAGGGGCCTTGAAAACTTTTGCCATCCTCCACAACACAGACAAAAATGCTCCACGCAAGCAGAAGAGAGCTGCTGCCCCTTTCCATGCTGTAAGGATGGACATTTGGAGTGTTTCACATTTCTTAGGAGAACTTCATAGAGTAGTAAGTAAATGGCAAACAAGGATCTTACACTACAAAATTTGATGTAGAAGTTTTAAAGGACTTAAAAATGATGATAATGTGAGATTGTTATGACCATTAAGAAAAGGAAACATAGGACAGAATAGGTTGTTAAGAGATCTGAAGCCAATGAAGGTGGCCTGGAGACACAGTGACATTCCTGTATGGAAGCTCGTGCTTTCTTTTACTTCATGCAGTACATGGGGCTGACATTTTGCCAATTTCTTTAATTAAACGAATACCCTAAAAATAAAGAGAACAGTTAGAGTGGAGAGGAAAGGGCTGGTTTAAGCTTGTTTCTTCTTCATTTCCTTCAATTTTTGTCCTGTCGTTTATCTCAGAACAAGTATGTTTGACAGAAGTAAATTATGGTCAAATACATATGATCAAAGTAAACACCAAGAAAAAGCCATAAACAGGAATTTCTTTCAGGGTTTGAATCATTTATAATGGGAGTCCCTCCACAGGTTCCCCATCAGTCAATCAACTGATCAACTCCAGTTCCATCAAAAATCAAATTACGATCTAGGGTCGAGCATCTTATTTGTAGCACTCAGAGTCAGCATCCAAATACTGCACAGAAAGCTTTCACAATCTACCCAGAAACCCTGACAAGTGGTTTTACAAGTGGACGGAGAAAGACTCTGTGCATCATTTTCCTATTGAAAAAGCTGGTTTCATTCCAGTTCAGAAAATAAAATTCCCCGTGAACAAGCCCTTGCCACCCGCACAGCGAGCGGGGCACCCCACGGCAGGCGGATGCTGCGGCCCCGGGATCTGCAGGGCACGGAGGAGGACAGGGAAGCTGGCAGGTAACGCTGCTGCTCTGTGGGGAACATCTGGATTTTGATCAGACACGGAAAGGAAACACTTTGAAATAACCATATTCAGTGTAGCAAATAATGATTTCAGATGAATACGTATATATTTACTAATGTATCGGCACACCAGTGGAGCAACACACATACTATTTCTGCTTACATGGCAGATATAAATATAAATA
>VXAA01000967.1:181610-199008 GCA_013399115.1 Anseranas semipalmata | reverse complement strand
CTGAAATTTCAAAGTGAAATTCCAGGCATTTCCTGAGCACAAAATATTTTCCACTCAATTATGTGAAAACTAAATTTAAAGGAAAAAAAAAAAAGTTTCATACCACACCATTTTTGATGTAACACCTTCTACTCCCACTTCTAAACTCCCCCCATCTACTCTCCCCATACTCGATGCCCTGAGTTGTCCCCCAGGCAGGGAACTGTGCGGCCCCCCCGTGAGTAACAGACACCCAGGCTGCACCAGCGGAGCTAGAAGTCCACGACTGTCGAGAGCAGACATAGAAAGAATGAATTAGCATTTCTATTATATTCCCCACAAATAAAATAAAATAAAATAAAATAAAATAAAATAAATCAGAAAAAAAAAACCTTCATACATACACCTATCAGTGAACACCCATGTAGACAGCAGTTATTATGAAGACCTATTTGAAGAAATTAAAGCTAAGGAGAGATTTTTTCCTTAAAATAAATATGACATTCATATTACTGAAACATATAAGCACGTAACAGTTGATCTCCAACAGCAAGTATCAGCTACACTCATAATAACAGGGCAAACAACAAATGGCAAAAACGAATGAAGTTAATGTACCTTGTAACTAGCTGATTGTATAATCTATGCAGAAGGCGTCTGACTGCATGTTCACCATCCTTGCAAACAACGGCACAAAGCCTCATCTTTATAAAAATGTTAGTCCCTCTCAGATTTTTATGATGCTGAAAAAATCTTGAATCCTGACTGCCACATCCTTTAAGCAGAAGTGCTAACTGACTCCATCTATTTAGGATATTCCCAAAAGAACAGTGTGGATAATAAAAATGAGGACTGGCAACAAGACAGACCTTGTTAACCAATATAGAATAAATCACTGGCTAGCACTTCTCAGCTGAGAAAGCATCACCTACATTCTTCTGGAACATCTTACCTGTGCCCAGGATTATCATCTGCCAACAGCCAAGGCTTATTTGGAAGGGCATTTGCTAACAGGAAGAGTTCACATGCCTAGTGTAGCGCCTGCTAGGAATCCAACTGAGAATTTGTCAATTCAAATGCAACTCATACTAGACAGTGTTTAAGTTTAAAAGGAAATTTTTAAAAGTGTATGCTTATTCTCAGTTTTCCACTAACGGGCTTTTGAAACGCCAGCCATTTTTTGTTTTATCCTGTTATGGAGAAACATAAATGCCAACTCCTAAAACATATTAGGAAATTAGTATGGCTGAGAAAAAGGGTATAATATACACAATGATTTTCTTTTACGAAGTAAATTACCCTAGTTTCCAAGCGTGAATTAAGCAGCTGCAAAACTTCTGAAAGCAGCTGCTCCACGTGCACACCCTGCTCTGCACAGCCCGCCTGCACGCGCCGGCACAGGTGCTCAACCAGAATGCTTGGCTGCGGCTCAGAGCAGGAACCAAAGCTTGACCCTGCTTTCTGAGATCTCTCCAGATACCATTTAGTCACCTTGGGCCACACGATGCCCATTCCCGACCAAAAGTTTTGTATTTTGTGAAGCGTTGTGTGATCCAAGTGTGTAGATCAGAGGAAAGAGAGATTCTGGCTCTGTAGGTACTTCCCACATCATCAGCTTGCTAGGTTTGCCTGGGAGCTTGGATGTGCTTTCCATTAAGGTTTTAGCAGAGAACTATTAACTACCAGTATCTCCTGGCACCGCCATTTCACAAAGCTTTACAAGCAGCACTGATGTATTAAGGCGTGCACACCTACTGTGAAGATGTGGGACCTGATGCAAATGCAGACCTAGAAGGTGCCCTGAACACACAGCCACAAGATATCCCTGTCCGGAAATCTTCTCCTACAAAGAAACAAAACCCAAATATGAAGCCATAGCACCGTTTCTGCTGCCTTGGACACCGCTGCTCGGAGCAGCACGGAGAGGTGGCTTACCATGTCTGTGGGAATCCCAGGCTACAGCCCCCTCGAGAGAAGAAAGCCCAACACCTCGAACCACAGCCGCGGTGTCTTCGCACGTGAGCTGCATATAACAGCCGCCCCATGCCCCTGTGTCCCAGACACACTGCCTGCACCAGGCCTTTCCCTCTTCCACCTTAATCTCCCACAATTTAGTAAAAAACATCCATCCCAATAAGCTACATATGGAAGGCTGGAGCCCTTGGGAAACATTACCTTTTGGCTACCATTAAAAGCCCTGCTGTGCTCACCAGTGGATGTGTTACCAACACCAAAAAATGGCACAGACGTGCATTAAAATAAATAAATAAAATTATTACTACTATTAATAAGAATAATAAAAAATAAAAATCACAGAAGGTGCATCTACTTAAGATGCCTGAGCAGTAACTAGTGAAAATCAGTAGCCTGTAAACAATAATTCTAAAAATTTTCTTTAGCATTATGTTCCAGGTTCAATAAATATCAACCTTTTACCAGATAGACGGAAGCCCATAGTGCGCTGATTGCTTTTCATCAGAATGAGCCATTTTACTTTTAGAATGCTTCAACTTCAAACATTAATCAGAGTTTATTGCTTAAATTAGAGACTGGAGGTTCTATTGCTATTGCCCAGAGCTTGAAGAACACATGTAACATGCCATGCTCAGAGTAGTGAGTGAATTTCAATTAATTGGCTAGATTATTTTTTTAAATCAAGGCAGTGCTTCTGTCACGTGGCACCTGCTCTACACCCAGTGAAATCAGCAGCAGCTGGAATAACCCATGATCGGAAATTTAAATTATTTATAACCTTTGCGCAGACCTCTTGAGCTCGTCTCTCAGTGCTGCAGCACTCACTGCGTTCTCCACACTGCCGTGCAGGAAGGTGACACTGCCCTCGGGTGCTGGCAGTGTCCGACAGCGCAGCCACCCGTCCTGCAGCGACCCAGCTTCCTGCGGTGTGCAGGGGGGCTCAGGCTACAGCTGAACAGAGCATTCAGCCTCCTCAGATGTGGACACAGTAACATTTACTTCCTTCTTAAGCACCCACAGATACAAGTTTAACCACTTTTTTTTTTTTTTTAAATTGGGGTAGAATGGGAGGAAGCAGAAGTAGGTGTATGTGGAAGGGAGGAGGTGAGGGAGGTCACATTTACAAGCTGAGAGCATGAGTGAAGTGTGATGAGGTTTTCAAGTTCCACAGCTCTGAAGGGTGCAGACAGCTCACCTACCATCGGGAGCAGAGGAGCGAGCACAGCACTGCCGACGCAGCACAGCAGCACTGCAGCTTGAGCTCTGGTGCATCTTCTAGAAAGACACCCTGCCCTAAAGGCTTCAAGTGATGGAGATTCCTCCCTGCACACATGCAGACTGTTTAAATGTTTACCTACCTGCACCACTTAGGAAGAAGGAAAAAGAGACAGCAGATCACTTCTGAGCTCTGTTTGCTGGGTTTCTGTGTGTGGTTGCATGCCATGCTCTCCACTACCAGGCTAGAAGGCCATACTCCTCTGCAACACTTTTTTTCCAAGCAGATATGTAAAGCTCCCAGGTAATCAAGTCACTTCTAACCTTCCTCTGGATTAGGGAGAGGAGGCTGAAAGCAGGTTCACATGGGTGAATACACAGGATCTTCAAGCTGACTTGGCTGTTCCTTCGCTACCCCTCATCCAGCTACTGTTAGTGAATCCTTTCAGCCATTGTCTTAAGGAGGAAGGTAATTAGCCTGATATTTGAAGGTAAACAAGGTCCATTGCTTAGGATTTGGGGCTCTGAAGAAGCAGCACATTCCCCAAAGATTTCTAGCGTGATGTGTGACAAACTGCGCACGCCCAACCCCACTGAACTACATGACTGAGGCATCCAAGTCCTGAGGCATCCAAGCCCTTACCTGAATCAACAACTTCAGAATGGCCATTGGCTGCATGGGGCTGGCTGGACACCTGCCTGAAGAGCAGGTGGCGATGAGGCAGCTGGCACACGTCTTCAAGCTCTTTACTCCCCAGCTGTAAGAGCATCTGCTGGGAAGGAGCTGAACCAGCACTGGTGTGAGGCTCACGGCGCAGAGCACCTCCTGAGGAGACATGAGCTCCACAAGACTGCAGCCGCCTCCCGGGGGCACGCGTGAGGCACCAGACTGCGGGCATTTCATAGAAACATGGCCTGGTTTGGGTCGGAAGGGATCTTAAAGCCCTTCTAGCTCCAACCCCCTGCCATGGGCAGGGACACCTCCCACTGGAGCAGGTTGCCCAAAGCCCCATCCAGCCTGGCTTGGGGGCCACCCCAGTGCCTGCTGATGGTGCTGTTCTTCCGGCACCATTACATGTGCATGAGACCAAGCAACCAGACCAAACACACCTCTCAGGGTTCAAGGCTACCCAGTCTAAGCAGATGTGTTGCCTGAGTTTAGGTATTTTCAGGCAAACGGAAATTACTCAGTCATTTGTCTAACTGCTGGAGGTGTACGCTGGCTCCTAAGCCCACACGCAGTACAGGCCCCAGGCCCTGCCGCTCACCCACAGGCCGCAGTTAGGGCAGGGCCACGCTGTCCCCCCATGCAGGCCACCCCTCTGTGTTCTCCTGGCTAGCTCCTCACACCAAGCTGGATTACACTTACTGGACACATGGACTGGCAATTTTCACTCAGAAGAGAGGGAGAGCACCGCAACTCCAAAATTAACTCCAGCTGTATTACCACACTGCGCCAGCAGTTAGCTGGGCCTGTTCTTCCCCACCCACCCCGTGGCCTCGCAAAGCTGCAGCTGGAGGCAGAAGCACCACCATGTCAGTCAGGGGTTATTTCAGCTTCGCTAGAAGCCCGTCATCAGGGAAAGGCAGCGCTGCTGACTGCTGCAGCTTTAGGGGCAGCAAAAGACTGGCATGCTGCATTCCAGGGAGAGCTTGCATAAATCAAAATCTGATTATACCACATTTCGAATGCAACTTTTTATGTTAAATTTTTCACAATATGGTGAAGCACACAGATACACTATTTTGCATTGGTAATTGAAATAAATTATCATACTCCTTCCTGAGTCCTGAAATCACTATTTTTCAGATTGAACCTTTCCTGAGTGTTTTAAACAATTCTTTCCTTCTTCTTAAGGGTAATTATTAGACTTAAAAATTAACGCCTACCCTTGAAAGAAGTTGCAGCCACTACTGAGTATTTACCCTGTTACCTGTTACAACTCCGCAATGCATAAGTGAAATATTCCCTTTTTCAACATGCGACTGGATCAACTTTTTGTTAATTTCATGAGCAGCATGAGGGGTCATCACAAAAGCCCTTTAGCAGTACCTGTGCTCAATCTTTCAAAGATATTGATTGGAAATTGACACAATTTCAAGTGAACAAAAAACGTAACAGTTGCAAATGGATTAAATTCTTAGCACACTGAAACAGTGTATTTTACATCTAACCTTTGGATTTCAGAGAAATATTTCCAGTTTTCTTCAAAGAGCACAGGGTGGGGCAATCTGAAGGAACTAATGCTTCTCTTTTCAAAGTTTCTACAGCACAATGTAGTACTTATGCCAAAGCAACATGGAAGTCTTGCTTCCTGAAGTAGAGAACTGCAACATTTTTTATTTTAGAATATATGTTTTCATATACGTAGACCAAAGACCTCTGCAGTGACCCCCAGACTCCAAGGCTCACAAAGTTCATCTGTTTCTGAATGCAGAAAAGGCAAAAGGGTAGGAGGAAAAGGCAAGTTCAGGGCACCTTTGTTCTCCCTCCAATTCTGACATAGTTCAGGGGCTTATGTAGCTCCTGGCATTGGTTGTTAAAGAAAAAAAAAAAAAAGCTACATCTTCCTCTAACTTTGCTCTTTGGATAGAGCACAGAGCAGCTGCGGAGGAGAGTGCTTAGCACGCAGCCCCAGGACTCGCTGTGACACAGCGTGGCCAGTCACCATGGCTGCTCCGGCTGTGGCAGCTGCCCGTTGCACTGGGGCACCCCGGGGAGTTGCAGTGCAGCAGGCTCAAGGCTTTAATGTCATCAGACGTCGCTGCTCTCTCGGATGCTGGCCCCACACTTCCAGCAGGCACTGTGGCCTGCACTGGTGGGACATAAGATTAGCTTATGAATCAGCTCAGAACCGCTGCAAATTTCAGTCTGGTGAATTACCACACAGTAATTACCCAGTGGATTGTTCTCGTTCACGCAGCCAGCACACATTACCAAGCAACATGCATGCAGAAAGCTCAATGCCCAGCCAGCACGCAACACCTGCACCGGACCAAGGCATGCTCTGAGCAGCACTGGGAGCATCAGAAACAGGAGCAACCTGCAGGGAGTCTGAGTGAGTCCTGGAAAACTGTAGAGACACTACGGAAACAGCACTGCTTTTCACACTGGAGAGCACACACCCAGCAGGACCCTTATCTGAAAAGGCCCTAAGTTGCTTCTCTTCCTGGCTGGCCACTGGTGCAAGTTTTCCCTCTTATCTCTGCTTTTTTTTTTTCTTAATTAAATTTTCAGCAAAAGGAACTTTTGCTGCTACAGCTGATGTATGCCATCAGCTATGGACCCTGAAAATAAACCCTTGTGCCTGTAAGCCTTTCTCAACATCCTTTGGGCAGCATAGGGTAAAGTGTTACTCCTTCATTTTCACAAGAAAAATTCTGTTAAACACATACTAAAACGATGATGGATTTGGTAGTTGGTATCCCATTTAGAACTGGTGTCTTAAGGTTTTGCAACGAACCACCAGAATCTAGGAGAGGCCTTACCCTGTGAGTGTCCCAGCCTCCTGGTCAGCCAGTGTGCAGCATCCGTGCTCTCCTGCACATCAGATCAGATTAGAAAATGCTGCAAGGATAAAAGGTTGCCTAATGGATGTGAATAATGAGTATGAACAAACCTTACTGATACTAAAATACAACGTATTATAAATCCCAATAGAATGGGAAGAAAGAACTGTATAAAGTAAAAATTTTGTATCAACCTATTGCCATTTCAAGGTGGCATTCACAATTTATACTAACCCAGTATGACTTCAAGATAAGAAATACCCACCAAGGAGAGGGAGGAAAGAAAAAAACAAACCACCCTACATTTTAGACATCTGAAAATCGAACTAAAGGCACAGGCGAAGGCATTTGATTAAGCCTTCTTACTAATGCACTTATGTACCAGGCAGTCGCCACACATCGCGTAGCAGACAGCCTGGGATGTGCCAGTGTTGCCTCAGTAGCATTGGGCACTGTGAGCTCAGTGTGCTCTGCACGAGGCTCTCTTCACTTCCTTTTGCCTTCCCAAGAGTAAAGGGAGGCAATAAAGAAACTGTCTTTGGAGGAGATATCCAGGAACAGTAAGACAAAAACAGAAATGGACTCATTCTTGTTGCATTGCTGGGCGCAGGCAGAAGGAAGCAGAGGTGCATCCTCCCCAGCCATCCCAGCCTCCTCCTGCAGCCTCCCTGCTCCAGCCCCGGTGCAGCAAGGAGCCCCGGGGGAACCCAGCCAGCACAGGCACCAGGAGCCAGCCTCAGGGCTGGGGCTGCCAAAGGGCCTCCCGTCCCCGCCACCACAAAGGCACCCCACCTAGCAGGCGAGCACACGCGGGCTCTTCAGGGATGAAGCACCACTGCCAAATCCCAGAGATCATTCTAACATCTGCTGAATTTTGCATGTTGAAAATATTTACCAGGGTGGGTGGGGCCTCAAAGCCCATTTAGTGACCGAGGGACTTTATAAACAATTTTTAAAAGGGGTTACTGCTTAGAGAACAGTATTGTTTTAAAAATACATGTCAGTTTTTTACAGTCTCTTTCTTAAAAGAACCACACAATTTATAAGAAATTGGACTTCAAAAACCCTACAGAATTAGTTAGGATTTTTTTTTTAAATGAAATTACTACTTTTAAGAAGGTCAAAAGATCACAATATTAGGTACATGGGAAATACTTAAAATGCTGACTGGAGTTAAATTCTGCTCTCAGTTGCTTAAATAAGCCTCTGGTTTCAAAAGGGTTACAAAAGAACAGTGAATTAAGCACATATACATTTGTAGAATCAGAGAATAAGTCAGCCCAGTTCAGATTCATAACAGTGTAGATCAACACATAAACGTAACTTCATGACTGAAGTTATATTAAAAATTCTACTGTAGGCAATTAGGACACCTAACACATTTGTGCAGAGTTTGTTTACATCCTGGAATAATACAGTTTATCTCTTCACATGAGTATGCACTAATGTGCTTGCCAAATGAACTCCAGTTACCCATCAATTAAATTCTGTTAGCTAAGTGCTGAAAAACCCCGAGTGACTGATATAGGAAGTCAGCATCTTACAAACACCTGAAACAAGCTACGACCAGATGCACGTTGAGCAATTCCAATTAATCATAAAGTCTGTAAAGAATCCAAGAATATCCATCCTTGAACTCGTAGTATTTCAGTCTAGACAGGTTTGGTTTCAACTTACTTATCACAAGAAATACAGAAGTGAGACACAAGCTGGAAGTTTTATTCACAGACAGCGCTGACCACAGACAATTCCGACTAGTTTGACAGGTTGCTATCCCTGCATCTGGTAAAAGGCTACACACTGTACACTTGGATAACCACAGTGATTTTCTGGTTTAGCAATGCTGAAAATTAATTTGTGCCAGGTCAAAAATGCTTGAAAAGGAACAAGAAGACTCTTTTTTGGTGCTTATAACTGGCCGAATATGTACCTAAGTTTCTATGCTACTTGTCTGATACTCAATGCATGTAGGCTCTGAATTCCCGATTTTCTATGCTCAGAGTAGAAAAATTTGGACATTTCCCAAATTGTAGACACCAGATACAACTTTGTACGTATGCAAAAATATTTATGCTCCGGAATCTGTAACTTTTGCTCTCACTACTGAGGTTGAAGCAGAGTAATAATGTAAGTAAATAAATATCAAAGTACCTGTGAACACTCTACTTCACCCTACCAGGCTGACCTAGTTCTTTGGTAAATCAGATTTGTCAAGCCGTTTGTCTGCTGAGAGTCCTGGCCTTGGAAATACCTTAAATATACAGTGATCTCCTTATATTTGTTTTTATTGCAAAAATACGTGAAGCATATGGCACATACTTCTGGAATCCAGGCAGCTTGTGCTGTGCAGTAATTCAAATGTGAATCTCCTCTCTGTTTTTTCCTTCAATTAAAGGAAAAACCAAAAGATCCAACAGCCAAAGAGAAAGCAAAACCCACACTAAAGGAAACATAATATTTGAAGCAAGAAACCCAGCAGAAAATAGACAACCAATCTGGAACGTGGCAGAGTATTCAAAAAAGATGGGAAATCAAGATCTCAAGCATTAGAAACTTAATTACTCAAGTACTTCATTAGCATGCTTTCATCTTAACTTTGTTAATCACCAAGTAAACTTGGCAGCAAACTCGCAATACTAAATTGAGGCACGTAGTACTACTGTAGTTCATTCAAGGAAAAAAATTATCACTAATATCATCCTTAAATATATATGGCTTCCAACTACATTGAGTCACATTGCAACCATCATCCTTGTGAAGTTCCACACAGGTTAACAGAGATTTTGGTGATTAATAGTGTATGGGAGCTATGAAAACTTAGTGTAAAATCACCCCTGGTGGATAACACATTGATTGTGCAAACTTTCTTTGCACATTTGAATCCATTTAGCACCAAAAAAATCCACAATAGATGTTCACAAGATCTTACAAACCACATGACATATACTACCAGCTTATTAAAACAATCCAACAGTCTCTCAGTACCTTTACTAGCTTTGGGCTGGAGAAAAAAAAAAAAAAAAAAAGATTTAGAAAATAACTATTTAGCACCTCACCAATTAGAAATCTAGTCACTTAAAATTGATGCTTTCATAAACTTGTGTAGTATTACAGTCACTGCCACTGCTTGGTAACAATATACAGGTATGGCAGATTGTCTTCCAAAGATCATGCACTTTTAATTCAAAATCTCAGCCTTTACAAACACACGTTTTGTGCGTAGTACAACTTGTACAACTTGGTACAACTTGTGTTCAGAACAAGAGAAGTTCAGAATTACTAAACGCTCACAGAGGTAGGCAGAGTAGAGAGGAAAAAGAGGGTGGTGTTTCCAAATACTAAGAGGTACCTTGTCCATGACACACATGTACAGAATGATGTTTCTTTATATATGAAACAGAGAAATTCAACCAATCCTCTCCCAAAGTCCCCTGCCCACAGCAAGACATCCTACTTCCTACCATTGCACACAAATCAGATCTGGTGTTTAGAAAACCTGGCAGTGTTTCCTGCTTCCAGCCTCACACCACAAATCCAAAATGCAGTCCTCCACCTCAGATTCCTGTCCTACCTAGGCAGTATTTTACTAGCCCTACACTGCTAGCTGTTAGTCACTTATATCTTCCTCATAAAAACGCACGGGAGATGCATTGTTTAATACACAGGATGTCATGGACATGCATGTACAATAATCCCCAAACTTACTCAGATCTGGAAAATACTTAACAGATTCAATTTCTGATCACTTTCAAGATTTCTAAAGAAGCAGACCTTGTCAACATATTAGGAGTGGTGTGCAAGGGGAAGAAACCACAATCCAGCTGAGGAATTTAAACACAAGTCACACAATGTGTTTCTTAAAAAACACAGAAAGATTCTCTGCTTTCACCCCTAGAATCTATCTATCTTATGCATATACAGAAAGTATTTTCAGGATATCTGTGTAAGACTTCTCTTCCAAACTACCCTTCTGGACGAGCTAGACTGAATACAAAGCATGTGTATACTACTACTTTAAAATGCCACCCTATTTTCCACTGAATGTGCTGGATCCTACATTGCAGTATGCTTGCCTTAGGAGCATGCTGTAAGGTCTCAGTTTCCCTCGCAGGAAAGGGTTCACGTGTTTCTGCTTTCCCAAGACAACTAGAACAAACACCTGCCACCGAAAAGCGAGGAGCTGCGTGACCACATGCACGCTCAGTTCCAAGTACAAGTGCGAGAAACAATGCGGCCGCCCTCCCGCAGGCCCGGAGGCGAGTCAGCCCTCCTTCCCCGCATCCCTTTGTCATCATCGCACTCTCCTCCCCAACACACAGTACGAGAGGAAGAATGCTGAGCCCAAAGTGGGCAATGACGTCATCAAGTCAGCCCAAAGTGGGCAATGATGTCATCAAGTCAGCCCATGTCTGACGATACCCACGGCAGCAGGAGAACCATACGATTTTTCCTCACTACAGGCAAGAAAATTCAATGGCACATCCAGTCATGTAGCAGGGAAGAGAAGGAAAATCACCTTCTGTCTAAAAGGACTGTATATTATTTGATCAGAGAGAAGTCATCTGTAAATTCAAATAGATACATTAAGCATTCCTGTTTGCATCATCATCATTTCTGAAAGCAGAAATCTGGATCTTTTGATTCTTTACTGGCCCTGCCATAAGGCCTTCCGTAAGTAAGCAGACCTTCGTTTCATGACTACCATGTCTATCAGTCCCTACAGCATGGCGATTTTTATAGTACTACATTAACATAAATCTTATATTATATGTAAGCACATCCTCTATCTAGCAGTAACGATCACAATAATAAATAATAGAATATTTAAACAAACCAAGGGGGGTGAAAATAACAAAGACAATTCCCTGAAATCATTCAAGTACCCTCCCTCCAACTCAAAGTGCTTTTAAGTATCTTTTCTGATTCAAGCATAAGGATTGGTTAAACCAAGATTTTTGCTAGACATTCATTGAAAAATTTGCTTCCAATGTTTAGGTCTGTCTTAGAGGGAAAAGGTCACACGCTCTTTTAAGAAACAGCATCACTTCTGCATACTTCCTTGTGTTCTCAAACTCTTTCTTGATCTTCTTCCTTTACTTCATTTGGTACTGCAATTCCAGAGCCAAAATCTCAGAAGAAATCCGTGCATCTTCACTGAAATCAACACTTTGACAAAACACACAGTTGAAAAAACTGAGGTGTAGAAAGCCAAAAAGGTGTGCTAGAAAGATGCTGAAGATGGAAACCAGAATCATAGAATGGCTTGGGTTGGAAGGGACCTTAAAGATCATCTGGTTTCTACCAAGAAGCAGGGCATGGCTTCGCTACGGGGCTGGGGAGACAGCCCTGCTACAGCTCCGCAGGTCAGAAATGCCTTGCCCCCTCCTTTTCATTTCTAATTGTCACAGGTGCTGTAAACTATTTGGAGACAGCAAGATGGCACGGAATGTAACTGCTCTCTCTCATCAGGAAAGCACAATGCCTCCCTGCCTCAGGACAGTCGGCACCATGGCTGGCAGAACACCGCCAGCGTTAGCATCTCTTGGTGAGACGAGGGAATGAGACATCTCAAGCCAACTCGACGGGAAATGCATCCTGCTCTTGGATCTGTTCTCAGCCTCCAGAACACAAGCTATCACAAGGGTAATGGACAGTCACGTTTCTCAGGAACACCTTTAGGCGCCTAGCTTTTAACAGCTAAAACAAGACTTCTTTTCAAATACCCATATCGGGGTCCACACCTGCTTATATTGCCTATTAATAGTAGGTCAAATGCAAACATTCATCTGTAGCTCAGTGCTTACTGCCTTACCCGTAATTCTATCTTTAACAAAATTACATGAACTTGTAAGTATTCATGCTAATTATTTAAATTGGTTTAGCAGTAACACTGCAGAAATGAAGCATTAGATTAATATACCTGGGAGAAACTGCTATGGGAATACTGATGCAAATGCTGGCCTGTACCTTTTTCACTACCCAAGTCAAAGAAAGAACACTTCCATTTCAGATCAGTTTTTCACCCAGAAGCTGATTTACAACCATCCTCAAGAACACCCTCAAATATCCCATTTCATTCTAGAGTCATAATACAACAGAATAACAGGACTATATCAAAAGGCAAAAAAAATTGCAGTGCCATTCTGATCAGACTAGTTGCTGCAGAATTTCTTGCACAATTATAGTTAAGCAGAGGAGACGTCTGTAATCCGTTACCTGGACACTAGATCTATTAACTATGCACTTTTTATAATGGTCCCTTAAAAACAAAGCATTTTGTAGAAGTAAATGTTTTTTAAATCATTAAAGTCTCAATTACATGACAGACACCATTTTCCTAAAAATCTCTGTCTATCCAAAACAAAGCTATGGATTCTCAATCACTTTGTCTCCTCTTTACCCAAACCTCCAAAAGACCCAGACTGCCAAAATAAAATAGTCACCACACAACAGCTGCTTCCAATCTCTTACAACTTATTTGAACAGCTTACAAGTTCTGGTTAACTCGCTTCTGATTTTATAGTGTTTTAGATAGGATCTAAGACATGTTAGATTTTGTAGATTAAGTATTTACCCATAGTATTTGCTTTATGCATAATATGTCATCTAGTGAAGCAATGCTCTAGCATCAAGTTTTAAATCAGTACCTGCTGTGCATTAGAGCAGTCATACCCCTCCAAAAATTTAAGATAGCTATAGAGAAATTTTAATGGCTTTTCCTAAGCTTTCTGCGCGGAAATCTCTGCTGAAGCCCACTATCACTTGACCAGTTCAGGTTTCATTGGGTGTTTTCTTCAGTGTGATAGTAACTGTATGCAGCACTGAGATCACAAAGGTTGAGATCACCTGTGGTAAGGGCAAGAATTTTGACTCCAATTTCAATGAAGTCAAAAGAAATACACACACACACAGACACACAATATTCAGTCTTGGCAACACACTTCAAGTATCATCACTATAACTCATCCGAGTATCTTTAACTGTTTGAACGAAAATCTGCTAGTTAGTCGCTCTCAGCTGCTACACATTGTTTGCCAAAGATTGTCACCCCTAAATAAGAAATTTTAGAAGTCAGGCAGATGTTGAATTCTTACAAAAATGAGATTTTAGATCATGATGTTCTAACAATGTGACAGGAAGAAGAATCTTTTTGACATACACATTTTGTGTATGCTATAAACACTGTAGGAGGCTATACGCTACAAAGATCATTATTTAAAACTATTCCACCTTTGAACAGAGCTCATATACATACTTGCTTCTATAGCAAGTCCCAAATCTCTTCAAAACATGAATGGGCACTCACAGTAGTAGTTCCCAAGGGTACAGTGAAGGTCCATCAAGATGGGTTTCTCAGTTGCCTGCTATACATATCTGGAGAGTAAGACAGCTTCTAGTAGCAGTACAGCTCCAAACACTTTTCATTTACAGTCACAGGAGCTGTCCATTAATTGAATGGCAGAGGATTCAAGAGGACATGCATGCCACTCCTTTTCATACAAAACTCTTAAAGAAAATGGAAGTTCTTGCATTTTGTCACTCCTCAAGGAAATATGATACTTAACAACACCTGCATGCAAGGAGTATCCAGATGAAGAAGTCATAAAGAGCCAGCTGCCCTTTATTCAAAATGCTCTTTGCAAAAAACTTGCCATACATCCTTTGGAGAGAAGCAGAACCATCAGGAATCCCACAGCCACAGAACTTAACATTGTCTTCGGAACTGTAAGCATCAATAAAGCCTGAGCACTGTGTTGAGAAAACCACAATTGTATTGAAAATGAGGTCTAGAATACTGCACAGTTACAATCACAGAGACTGGGATTTCAAAGGCATGCTTTCTTGAGATAGAACAAGCTTGGATTTTTAAAAATACAATCATTCTGTACAGCAAAATACATGGCCGTAAGATCAGCCTTAAACTAAGGCCTTGTTTACACAATTTCTGCATTGTCAGGAAATATTTTGGCTGGGAACGTAATTTTTCTTCCAAATCGATTAAATTTTTGCAATTCTCACTGTGAAAAGAGCTATATACCACCTTTGTATTGACACTGGTATAACATATTCCCACAGGGAAAAGGAATAAAAGAGTACCTTTATATTGATACAATATTTTCCTCTAGTGTAGAAGCAAATATACCTTTCATTGTTCAGTCAAGTTAAAGCAGTATGGTTTTTTCTACTTTGCAGACAAGGCCTATGTTTAACAAGCACCAAAACACTTCAGAGTACTTGGAAGATCAGACTACTGAGCTCTACTATTTGTACTGTCCTCACCAAGTCATAGAGAATACTGAACATCTAAATACATTCAAAACTCTGATTAGACCCATGCCATGTTTTTTTTTAAACCCTTCACTGTTTGATGAACACACCTTTTTGGCGAGAACTAGAGTATATCTACAAAAAAAAAAAAAATCATAATCCAGAATTTACTAAGTTGCCTTCAGCTGCTCTGCTAGACCAAGAAAAACTGGACTTCACGCCCCACTGTGTGCTACTTACACCCCTTTTTGCATCATTCCTCAATCACAACACAGGCAATAGGAAAACGGGAGGCACTACAAAACATGAATAATCTGCTATCTGTTGCAGAGCATAGAATGAATATCTGCTTTTACCAAGCTGAACGAGTTGCTTTCAATACACTGATCTGGAGCAAGGCTTGTTAGGTGCTAAAACTATATAATGCCATTGAATTTAAGGCAAAATTGGACCGTCACAATAGCTGAGATGTAAATTTATGGCAATTTGTTTTTTTGTTTTTTTAAACTTCAGTGCAAGATACGCCTGCAATCAAGCTTTCATAGTTTTCAATGCAGTATTTCTGTTAAAAGAAGCCTCTAATATTCAGCATATAATCTTATTCAAATTTGCAGTAGATACTGCATGTTGCTAAAATCAATATCCAATCCTCAACTAAAACACGATATTATAATTTTAATTTCAATCACTGGGGTTTCACTATGTACAATTGAACTAAAACTAAAAACACTCCTTCCAGTGTTGAAGCAGAAGGCATTCCTAGTTAAAAGAAGAAATTATCAGATTTATGGTAGGCATCAAGGCAGTTTGTTTTCAGTTGGCCTAGTTAAAAACCCTTTCCACACCATTGCTCAATTTCTGCTTTCATGTAATATAGATAATTTCTAGTCTTCTAAGGATGCAGAAAAAGAGCTGCGCTTTTTGCACGATAATCTTTAAAGAAGGGGCTAAGAGAGGAAGATAACTCCCTAGATCTTCCAAATCACAGAAGGTACAGGTCTCCTCCCACCCCAATCCCTCTTCAAAAGAGGAAAGAAATAATAGTCTTGATGCATAATTTTAAAGAGTTAAAATGCAAGGAGATTAAAAGCTTAAATTTTATAAATAATTGACCTTTAAAATTTTCTGCAATAAACCATGCTGTTCCTAGTAAAGAATAAGGTCCTAATCTTACAAGACATTTTTGCATTAAAGCCACACTACCTTCCTAAAGCTGCCTACTGAATACAGTGTTCCATTCACATGCTGGCATCACACAGGCTCAGGACCTAAACACAAATGAAAAGCTGTATTACTAATTGTTATTTTACCCAATATTTAGTAATTTTGGGGTTTGTTTTTTGCCTTGTTTTTAAATACTGTCCTTAGATAAACCAAGCCCCCCTCGCCACCTTTACTTCTACTATGATATAAATCAGGATTAACGGCCTATGTGAAAGTGTTTCACGTAATACATAAAAGCGCACAAAGTTGTTTTCTAAAAAACAGCATTTGTATTAAAATTCTTAAAATGGATAGACATCTCTTAAACGCATGTCTGGAATCAAAATGACAGTTGTTAGAATTTTCTTGGTACATCACAACGTTAAGGTTTCTTTCTTTGCTGACTGGAGGTACATCCCACACAAAATATAAAATAAAATAAAAACATAAAAAAAAAAAAAGCCCACCCCCCCAAAATCCCAAAAGGCTAAATTCTTGTAAATTTGAAGTAAATGAAGCCCGAACTTGCAAGACATGGAAATTACAGTTAAAAGGCTCAGATGGAAATATGAAATAAATTCCACTAACAATAGGCCCTTTTGTGCTGGCTTGTTCAGTATGATTACTGAAAGGAAACTGTTAAGTAGTTTTTGGAGTAGTAGATAATGGGATTCTGTGGAGCTTTCACAGGTTGGCACCGGCTGGAACAGCTGAGTTTTGAAGGCACTCTATAGACACAGGGTTGCTGTTGGCCCTGCATCACATTTAGGAAGTCTTTGCACTTTTTAGAGAGCTAGTCATCAAAATCAGTTATTGCCAACCTAAAAAGAAAAACCCTAGAAACCAAAACACCACCACTCCCACCCGCCAAAGGATAAAATAAAAACGAAATCACACACACACGCACGCCTAAAAAATTGTGCAGATTTGTAACATTTTCACAGCTGATTAAAANNNNTTTCACAGCTAATTAAAAAAAAAAAAACAGGAAAAAAATAACACACTACCACTCTCCTGCAAACTCCCATCTGATACAGCAGGTAAACAAAATAGAAAATTATTTCACAAGTAATCAGCAGACACTTTCTGGCACCCCACACTGTATTGGCATCAGTGTTTGTCAAGTCCCAGTTCGGATGTGCAATTCTTCAGCGCGCATACAGCGGGACGACAAGCCCGCTTTGCATAGAGATCCTCAGCGCCAGCACCGCCGCCGCTGCCGGGCGCGGCCGGGGCCGGGGCCGGGGCC